>PISW01006046.1:0-118148 GCA_004023785.1 Mungos mungo
TTCCAGTCTGTACAGATTTTTTTAAAGCATTTTGAGACATTAGTTTCCTGTATTTTAAAAAGAAAAACTAAGATTAAAAGGGCTATTATAACAGATAGATATAACGGCAGAAACTTGAACGCACTTGTAACTCTTGTTTGCTTTGCTTATTAGGCCAATCTGTGTCTAATATACTTTATAAGTATCTTTCACAGAGCACGTTATTCCTACTTATTCTCTCTGTTGGGGGGTGGAGGGAGGTGTAATAAAGGGCCACAAGATAATTGTTGACACCATTCAAGAACATTTTTCTTCATATGTGAAAATGACACTTCCTTCTAAGATAAGTATACATAATGCTCTCTATGTTCATTTTCAGCTTTTAGTTTTACCTGATTTGCACTAATTTGCACTCCTTCACCAGCATTTACACATCTGGATTTTCCCATAGCTGGGAGTGCATACTTGCAGGGAATCCCATGACTCGGGGCCCTGGAACACAGTGAACACAGCTAGCCTGCACAGGGACGAGACCTGTGCCCCCAGTTACTCCTGATCGTCCTTGGGGGCACTTGATAGAGCCACTCACAGACCAGCCTCAGTCACAGTGCTAGAAAGACAACAGCCAGTTTTGTCATCGGTAGCTGAATATTATATACGGATTCAGGAAGTTTTTGGTATGAACGAATGATGCATGTATTAGGGGTGTGTTAATTATGTTAATGCTTTTAATTGAAGTGAAAAGAGCAGTGCTGGAATCGACCACGCAGAAGAGATGGAATTGCTGTTGGAAAACTACTACCGATTAGCTGAGGATCTTTCCAATGCAGCTCGGGAACTCAGGGTGCTGATCGATGATTCACAGAGTATCATATTCATCAATCTGGACAGGTGAGAAAGCATTCTGTAAAACAGTAAATATTTAAAAGTAATTCTAAAGTGATAAAGCTCCTAAGGAACTGTCATTTGGGGAGGAGTTACATCATTATCATCTATAAATGCTACAGGGCAGTATGTCCTTTTTTTTAAGGTATGGATTTAATCTGTGTGGCCTTTAATAGATTAGTCATGAATTCGCTGTGTGGTCAGTGGGCCCTTCTCATCTAAGTGTGTGTTTTCTTCAGCCACCGAAATGTGATGATGAGGCTGAACCTGCAGCTGACCATGGGAACCTTCTCCCTTTCACTCTTTGGACTAATGGGAGTTGCTTTTGGAATGAATTTAGAATCTTCCCTTGAAGAGGTGAGACTGCATTTCCATTTTAGGGACTATTGTTTCTATTTTGAAGATCACCTTTTAAAATGGATTTTAAGGGGCCCCCGGCTGGCTCAGTTAGTTGAAGGTGTGACTCCCGATCGCAGGGGGTTGGTTCAAGTCCCACTGTGGGTGTAGAGCTTGCTTGAAAACCTTAAAAAAAATGGACTTCAAAAACAGTCTTAAAATGTACACATCCTTAGTGAATTAAAATGTCTACTCTAATTCATTCAAAATTCAAGCAGTGTTTTTAGCCCCTGTTAGAACGTAAATATAACTGTAAGCCTAGGTTACCTCCAGTTTCTTAAAACCTGGAACCACCCCCGGAAAGGTTTGACAAAACAGCCCCGCCCCTGAGCGGTGCGGGTGCAGGATCCCACTGTGCTGCCGGTGGGGCAGGAGCACAGGGAGGCGGCGCTCTGCTGCGAGGCGTGGCCTGCACAGGGTCACCGGAGAGATGGCGATCCGGAAGGATCGCGCTGGGCGGAGCCAGCGGTGCAGGGTCCCACGCAGGTTCCAGATAATGCAAGGTCACGTGACGCAATAGTGAGCCCGGTGGATCTTACCAGGACGTTCTGGTAAGGCCGGATCGCATCGTGAGGCAGTGCTTGTGCAGCATGGCACCAGGAGGAGGCGGTGCTGCCGAACCGCATTGTGAGGGGGGCGCCGGATCGGCCCGTGGGGGGTGGTGCCTGTGCGGGATCATCCCATGAGGCCGAGCGCGGGATCCATTGAGAGGCACTGGTGTACAGGATCACCCCGTGGGGGGGGTGCTCTTCAGGATCCTGCCAGGAGGTGGCAGTAATTCCGAATCCCACGGTGACACGGTGCTAATGAAGGCCTTTTTCCTAAACCTGATGTGCTGGGCATGGTAGTTTGCTTATTTCAGTCAAGTCACAGCTCTGAAAATCGAAGTGTTTCCCTACTGTATAGATGAGAAAACTGAGGCTCAGGAAAATGAGGTATTTGCTCAAGGGCTCAGTGCTCTAGGATGACAGGATCTGAGCCCGAGGCTTGTACTGTGCACTTTGCTGCACTTCCACGTTCATGTAACACTGACCCGCCAGCGTACTTACCATCGTAGCCTTGTGTTTTCAGAAAGTCCCTCACTGTAAGATTTCCAGAAAATAATCTGAATATGTACTCCGCAGTCTCTGGCTCTGTGTCCTGCGTAATCTGTAAGGTCTGTTCCCTTTCCTTTCGCTCATCAGGACACTTTCTGCTTCTAGAAAGTGGTCTGTGAAAGAAGCAAATCTGATGGTCACCCTCATGTGAAACTGCAGTGGGGTCTGATGGCCCTTAAAGATGCAAGCCCCTGGCCTGCAGGGCCCCCTCCTGGTGGCACCTGCTGTCAGCCTCTGCCTGGCTGGCTCCTACCGACCTCTCAGGTCTCAGCTTACTTGTCGCTTCCAAGGACAGTTGTCACTGAGGCACAGTGTTAGTCATTTTAATGCTCCTTACAGTAAGACGTGAAGAAAACTAAATACAGTACATTCCTCCGTTCGTCCTCTCAGCACAGGGCCGCTGCCTGTCCCATCACAGCACTGCGTCCGGCCCTGGGGAACCGGCAGGGAGCCCCGCCGGTGGGATCACAGGAGGTAGGGGCACATAGGAGCGGACACGTAGTACATTAATGAGACATGCTGTCAAGAAGAGCCAGGCAGAAGGATAATGCGGCTGGATAAGGACGAGGTGAAGACAGAGGCCGGTCAGGGAAGGCCTTCCGGGGAGCTGGCAGTACTGAGAGGGTCAGGGAAGGCCTTCCGGGGAGCTGGCAGTACTGAGGGGGACGGTCTGTGCAGAAGGTGCTCTGGGCACGGTGCGGGGAGCCGGCCATGCCCTACTGCCTGTGACCCCAGGGAGGGAGCCGCGCGTGTACTGCCTGGGGCAGGAGTGGGCTGCCCTTCTTCAAGGGGTGGGAAGGCTGGAAGGCGCCGGAGCGGGTGAGTCAGGAGGAGAGAGGTAGGGGACGAGGTCAGAGCAGACAGGTGGGAGACCAGGTTGGTTCTGTGCAGCCGAGTGAGGGCTGGGGTGATTTCTGGCATGCCAGCCATCTGTTCGAGGCCAGGACTCAGCAGTAGCTCTGTGATGGCTCCCGCACGTGCAGGCCTCGGGGTGGAGGGCCCTGCCGAGGTGCGGTGGCTCCGGGGGGTCGGCTCCCACAGACCAGGATTCGCATCAGTGCCTCACCAGGTGCACATCCCATCTCTGGGGGTCCTGAAGCACAGCCGAAATGCGTTTTCTAAATGCACAGATGTCAAGGTCTCTGCTCCTGTATAGATAGCTTTGGTGTTGACGAGGTCACGGTAGGGTAGGGAAAACTTTTTTTTTTCCTTAAGAGAATTTTAGACTCTTCCAAGAATAGTCACAATTCCCATAAATCGTTCACACAACCTCTTCAAACACCAACATTACCTCACATTCACTGTCATTCTGTCTGTGCAACCTTTATTCCTGGAACCACTGGAGAGTAAGCAACAAATGTGAGGCCCTTTACCTCTGAGTATTTCAGTCTGTACTTTTCAGTACCTACTTCCTAAAAACATGGGCCTTGTCCTATGTAACCACAGTGCGCATGTCCGAATCAGGAAACGGACATTGAAACAGTGCTGTTCTAGGGTCTGTGGACCCTATTCGGATTTTGGCGTTTGTTTCGGTTTCGGTGACATTTGTTTGGAAGACCTCAGATCGGATAGTTACCCTGTCTCCTGAGACTTATTTTTAAGTAGTTTATTGTCAAATTGGTTTCCATACAACACCCAGTGCTCTTCCCCACAAGTGCCCACCACCTCTTTTCCCCCCTTCCCCTTCAACTCTCATTTCATTATCAGTATTCAGTAGTCTCTCAAGTTTTGCATCCCTCTCTCTCCCCAACTCTTTCCCTCTTCCCCTCCTTCTGGTCCTCCATTAGGTTTCTCCTGTTCTCCTGTTAGACCTATGAGTGCAAACATATGGTATCTGTCCTTCTCTGCCTGACTTATTTCGCTTAGCATGACACCCTCGAGGTCCATCCACTTTCCTACAAATGGCTAGATTTCATTCTTTCTCATTGCCATGTAGTACTCCATTGTATATATAAACCACATCTTGATCCATTCATCAGGTGATGGACATTTAGGCTCTTTCCATGATTTGGCTATTGTTGAAAGTGCCGCTGTGAACATTGGGGTGCATGTGCTCCTATGCATCAGCACTTCTGTATCCCTTGGGTAGATCCCTAGCAGTGCTGTTGCTGGGTCATAGGGGAGTTCTATGGATAGTTTTTTGAGGTCCTGAGACTCTTTTAATCTAGACCAGTTTTTTTTTTATCTTTGTCTTTCACAACCATGACATTCACAAAGGGTACAGATTAGTTATTGGACCCTTGAAACCCTTTCTTCATTTTTAGATTCTGGTTATGCATTGTGTCAGTATGTTCTTACACTGAGTTCCATCAGGAGGAGGCACGTGATAACTGTCTGTCCCATTATTGGGACCATTTGGTTAGGGTAGTGTCGGCCGACTTTGGTCTCCTGTCAAGTCACTGTTTGTGGAATGAAATATCTCCGAGAGATACTTTGAGACGATGTAAAAATCCTGCTGTTCAAATTTTCACCTTCTGGTTTTTGCATTCATCAGTTGACCCAAAACTAATTTCATGCCTGAATCAAATACTACTATGATGGTTACCAAATAACCAAATTAAAATTTTTTAAAGTTTTTATTCTAATTCCAGTTAGCATACAGTGTAATATTAGTTTCAAGTGTACAGTATAGTGACTCAGCACTTCCATACATGACCCTGTGCTTAACAAGTGCATCCTGAATCCCCATCCTGTTTCCCCCGTACCCCACCCCCTCCTCTGATGACCATCAGATTGTTCTCTACAAGAGTGAGTTTCTCACTTTATCTCTTCCCCCGCTTTACTTGTTTCTTAAATTCCGCATGAGTGAAATTATATATTTGTCTTTAACTTTTTAACATTTATTTGTTTAGAGAGAGTGCAAGCAGGCAGGGGCAGAGAGAGGGAGATGGAATCCCAAGCAGAATCCACACTGTCAGTGCAGAGCCTGATGCAGGGCTTGATCTCAGAAACTGTGAGATGATGAGCTGAGCCAAAATTAAGAGAGCCACCACAGTGCACTATGACTCTGTGTGTGTGTGTGTGTGTGTGTGTAAAAACACCTCTTTTGTGTTCATTCATTGATGGACACTTGGGGTTCTTCATTGTTTGTTGTAAATAATGCTGCCATAAACATAGGGGTGCATATATTCCTTTGAATTAGTGTGTTTGTATTTGGGTAAACACCCAGCAGTACAGTTGATGGATCATAGGGTAGTTCTGTTTTTACCTGTCGGAGGACCCTCCGCACTGTTCTCCACAGCGGATGCACCAGTTTGCATTCCCACCAGCAGTGCAGGAGGGTCCTTTTTCTCCAGTCCTCCCCAGCACCCGTTGTTTCTTGTGCTGTTGGTTTTAGCCATTCTGACAGGTGTGAGGTGATACCTCATTGTGGTTTTGATTTGCATTTTCCCCGAATGATAGGTGATGATGATTGTCTTTTCATGTGTCTGTTCTGTTGACTATCTGTATGTCTTCTTAGGATAAGTGTGTGTTCATGTCTTCTCATTTATTAATTGGATTGTTTGTGTTTGGGGTGTTGTTAGATCAGTTCTTTATATATTTTGGATACTAGCCCTTTATCCGCTATGTCCTTTGCAAATATCTTCTGCCATTCCACAGGCTACCTTTTAGTTTTGTTGATTGTTTCCTCTGCTGTGCAGCAGATTTTTATGTTGATGTAGTCCTGATTGTTTATTTTTGCTTTTGTTTCCATTGCCTTAGGAGACCTATCTTGAAAGAAGTTGCTGTGACTAGTGTCAAAGAAATTACTGCCATAGTTCTCTAGGATTTTTATAGTTTCAGGTCTCACATTTAGGTGTTTAACCCATGTTGACATTATTTCCATTCATAGTGTAAGAAAGTGGTCCAGTTTCACTTTTTTCTTTGGCATTAACTTGTCAGGTTGAGCCAGCACTATTTGATGAAAAGACTGTCTTCCATAGGAGCTGTATTCTTGCCTTTTTTGTCAAAGATTAATTGACCATATAATTGTGGGTTTATTCTGGGTTTTTTATTTTCCATTGATGTATGTCTGCTTTTGTGCCTGTACCATACTGTTTTGATTATTACAGCTTTGAAATATAACTGAAGTCCAGAATGGTGATGCCTCCACCTTTTCTTTTTCAAGGTTGCTTTAGCTATTTAGGGTCTTTTGTGGTTCTGTACAGATTTTAAGACTGTTTGTTCTACTTCTGTGAAAAATGCAGTCAGTATTTTGATAGGAACTGCAGTAAATGTGTAGATGGCTTTGGATAGTATAGACAGTTTGACAGTATTTATCCTTCTAATCTGTGACCATGGAATGTCTTTGCATTTATTTGTGTCATCTTGAATTTCTTCTTTCATCAGTGTTTTACAGTTTTCAGAGTACAGGTCCTTCCCCTCTTTGGGTTTAGTCTAGGAATTTTATCACTTTTTATACAATTGTAAATAGGATCTTAATTTCTCTCTGCTGCTTCATCAGTGTATAGAAATGCAGTAGATTCCTGTACATTGGTTTTGTACACTGCAGCTGTATTGAATTCATGTATCAGCTCTAGCAGTTTTTTGGGTGGAGTCTTTCAGGTTTTCTATATGTAACATATCGTCTGCAAATAGTGGAAGTATTATTTCTTACCAACCTGGATGCCTTTATTTCTTCTTGCTGTCTGATTGCTGAGGCAAGGACTTCTAGTATTATGTTGAATAAAAGTGGTGGCGGTGGACATCCTTCTCTTGTTCGTGATCTTAGATGAAAAGCTCTTAGCTTTTCACCATTGAGGGAGGATCATATTAGCTATTGGGTTTTCCTGTATGCAGACTTTATTTTGTTGAGGGTTATATCACAAATGGATGTTGTACTTTGTCAAATGCTTTTGCTGTACCTGTTGAAATAATCAACATGGATTTTATCCTTTCTTTTGTGGATGTGATCCACACTTGCATCACAGGAATACGTCCTACTTGCTGGCAATAGGTCTTCAAATTTCCTACTTCTTCCTGATTGTTTTGGGAGGTTATATGTTTCTAGAAATTTATCTATTTCTCTAGGTTGTCTAATTTGTTAGCATATAACTTTTCATAGTACTGTTTTATAATCCTTTGTATTTCTATGACATCACTTTTTGAGAGAGCACGAGCAGGGAAGGGGCAAAGAGAGAGAGACCCAGAATCTGATACAGGCTCCAGGCTCTGAGCCCAATACAGGGCTTGAACTCACAAACCGTGAGATCGTGACCTGAGCCGAAGTTGGACACTTAACCCACTGAGCCACCCGGGTACCCCAATTTTTTTTTGAGTCCCCTCTCCTTTTCGAAGAGTCTGGCTTAAAGGTTTATCAATTCTGTTGATCTTTTCAAACAACCAGCTGTTGGTTTCATTGATGTATTATTTTAGTTTCTATTTCTGCTCTATTCTTCCTTTCTCTGGCATTCGGTGGTTGTTTCTAATTCCTTTAGATGTATGGTTAAGTTGTTTGAGATTTTTCTTCTTGAAGTAGGCCTGTATTGCTATATAACGTCCCTCTTCACTCCACGGTTGCTGTATCCCAAAGATTTGGGACCATTGGTTTTTCATTTTCATTTGTGTCCCTGTGTTTTAAATTTCTTTGATTGCTTGGTTGATTCATTGTTTAGTATCATGTTACTTAACTCCTATGTATTTGTGGTCTTTACAGATTTTTCTTGTGGTTGATTTCTAGTTTCCTAGCACTGTGGTCAGAAAAGATGTGGTATGACTTCAGTCTTTTTGAGACTTGTTTTGTGGCCTGTTATGTGATCTATTCTGGCAAATGTTCCATGTGCACTTGAGAAGAATGTACATTCTGGGATGGACTGTTCTGAATATAGCTGTTAAATCCTTTTGGTCCAATGTGTCATTCACTAGGGAAATGCCACCATTTCCCTAGTGACACTGTTTGGATGATCTGTCCATTGATGTTAGAAGTCTCCTATTATTGTATTGCCGTATTGTTTACTTCGTTTGTTATTAACTGTTTAATGTATTTGGACACATCTATGTTGGGTACATTAATATTTATAATTGTTATATCTTGTTGGATTGTTTACTTTATGATTATTGTAGCATCCTTTTTTTCCAGTATTTGTTTTAAAACTTATTTTTTTCAGGGCACCTGGGTGGCTCAGTTGGTTAAGCGTCTGGCTTCAGCTCAGGTCATGATCTCATGGTCCATGGGTTTGAGCCCCACGTTGGGCTCTGTGCTGACATCTAGCTCAGAGCCTGGAGCCTGCTTCACATTCTGTGTGTGTGTGTGTCTCTCTCTCTCTCTCTCTCTCTCTCTCTCCCCCTCTCTCTCTGACCCTCCTTTGCTCGTGCTGTCTCTGTCTCTCAAAAATAGAAACATTAAAAAAAATTCTAACGTATTTTTTCATCTAAGCATTGCTACCCCAGCTTTCTTTTCACATCCATATGCATGATAGATGCTTTTCCATCCCTTTGCCTTCAGTCTGTTGGTGTCTTTAGGTCTGAAATGAGTGTCTTGTAGGCAGTATACTGATGGGTCTTGGTTTTCTGTCCCTTCTGTCACGCTATGTCTTTTGATTAGAGCATTTAGTCCATTTACATTGAAAGTAATTATTGATTAGGTATGTACCTTTTGCCATTTTGTTACTTGTTTTATGGTAGTTTGTGTAGTTCTTCTGTGTTCTTTTCTTCCCTTACTCTTCTCTCAGTTGGCTTTCTGTAGTGATATACTTGGATTCCTTTCTCTTTACTTCTTGCGTATCTATTACTGGTTTTTGATTGGCAGTTACCATGAGGTTTGAAATAACCTCTTCCACATATAGCAGTTTGTATTAAGCTGGTGTCCACTTACGTTTGAACCATCCTCTCCTCATCCCACACCTTAGGTATAGGACGTCATACTTTACATCCTTCTATCTTGAGTCCCTTGATTGGTTTTTCCAAACATATTTACTTCTGCTTCTGTGTTTTTCTCTTCATACTCAGTCTTTGTAAGGCTGGGTTTGTGATGGTAAATTCCTTACACTTATTTGTCTGAGAAACTCTCTCCTGTTCTGAATGACAGCCTTGCTCAATAGAGCCACTTTGGCAGCACTTTTTTCCTTTCATCACTTTGAGTAGATCCTGCCACTCCCTTCTTCCCTGCAGTTTCTCCTTAAATTTAGCTAATAGCCTTATGGGTTTCCTTTGTATCTAACTTTCTTTTCTCTTGCTGCTTTTAATATCCTCTTTCTCACCACTTCTTGCCATTTAATGACCCTGTGTCCTGGTGTGGACCTCGGTTGATTCTGCTGCTTCTATGCTCTCTCTCTCCCCTGGGCTGTTTCTTGTGTTGGCTCTTTAAAGGCAGGGACTCGGTTTCCTCTTGCCGTCTTGGCTCTCCCAAAGTTAAGCCTGCTGGTTTATTTTTTACTTCTTTTTAGAGCGAGAGAGAACAAATTGGAGGGCGGGGGGTCAAAAAGAAAGAAGAATCCCAAGCAGGCTCCACACTGTCAGCACAGAGCCTAGCATGGGATTCAAACACACCAAACCATGAGATCATAACCTGAGTCAAAATCAAGAGTCAGATGCTCAACCAACTGAGCCACCCAAGCGTCCAAACCTGCTGACTTTTTAAATTCCAGGTTTTAAGTCCTGCTGATTATAAGAATTTAGCCCCTGTGGTTTGCAAAGCCAGTGTTCCGTGGATTTCTTCCCATGCAGGCTCGCCGTGTGAGGGTGTTTCTCTCCCCTCTGCTGTGCCAGCTGGTTCCCCCCTCCGTGCACAGCCCCCACCCTGTCTCCACCGTCCTTACCCTCTTGGATGTGTCCTCTTCTCCACATTTACTTCCAGAGTCTGTTCTGCCCGTCTTCGGTGTTGTCAGCTGTGTCCTGGGAGGGGGAGCCTGGGGTCCTCCTCCTGCACCGCCTTCCAAGCACAGCTTCTCACCATCGTGGAACTCCGAGCTTGGCCGGAGCGTGGCCTGCCTCTCGAGCTGATCACATTTGGGCATTCCCAGATGCTGGTCCACTGGTGGATTGCAGAACCAGTATCGGTGGATAGCATACAGTACATTCTGTATGCTAAGTCTCATTTAAACATAACTTTTACCTAAGAAACTAGGGCCCTTTCTTTGGATAACTAGAAACGTGTTTGCTGGAAGTTAACTCTTTAGCACTTGTCTTCCTGATATCTTCTGAGTTCATGTTCCATCCAGGGGGTGGGTTTCTCCTTCATGTGGGTATGACTTTGTCAGTGACAGCTAATCATTTGTGTAACAGAACTACCTGGGGACAGGCGAGGCTCTCGGTCTCTGGAGGGAACCAGGCTGTGGTTGATAACCAACTAACGACAGAGCTGTAGCCGGGACCCCTTCCCTGGGGGACAGGAAGCATCAAGTCTGGCTCTGTACACTGAGGCATTGCACTGCAAAAATATGGCAACTTTGAAAATGATAGTGCAGGAAAATGTTTACCGTGACCTGGAGCTTCCCAAACCCCCTTGGTTCATGATGCCTTTAGTGTCTTCTCATAGCATCACTAGCCCAAAAGTTTTTTTTTGATTATGTTGTAGTTTTTGTGAGGTTTACTTACAATTTCTTATGAAGTAGTTAGGGCAGACAACTTCTGAGTAGTTGTTCTCATAGTACATTGCATATGTCACTGTGTTTCTCTTAGTTTGTTTTTAACTACTTCATAAATTGTTGTGATACCCAGGACCCCGCTGCTCAGTTTGGGAACTGTAGCGTACGCATCCTGTGTGTGTAACTGTTCAGATTTGTAGGCATGTAAACAGACTGGAAGGAAACAAAGTAAAGGTTATGTTTGGCTTATAGATTTTAAAGTATTTAAGCCCTTTTAAATCATGTTGTTTCCCTTCTCATTTCTTTCTGATTCTTGGGCCTCTAGGTGTGGTCACAGCTTGTTCTTAGGTCCTTCCTACAGGAGAGAGCCAGACAGACAACAGGCTTCTTTTAAACTCTGGGGCAAGAATAGTGAGGGAAATTCTGCTGCTAAGGAACCTAGCCCTTGTGACTGAATTAACTCTGTGTTCTCTCTTAGGACCACAGGGTGTTCTGGCTGATCACAGGAATCATGTTCATGGGAAGTGGCCTCATCTGGAGGCGTCTGCTCTCCTTCCTCGGACGACAGCTCGAAGCCCCTTTGCCTCCTGTGGTAGGTGGGAGGGAGGGCCGGCTCGCAGGCTCTGCGACCCTGAGCACGTTACTTCATTTCTCTGAGCCTCCCTCAGTTTCCCCCTCTGGCACAGGGAGCAAGTCAGAAATCCGTGTTGTGTGTGCAGCATCGTTGGCAGGTCTGCAGGCCTTGGCCTTGTCCCTGTCCCACCCCGCCTGAGAGGGAGACAGCATGGTGTCCTCACGAACATTTCTTCCCTTTCCTCTCCTCGCTCCCACCAGGAGCAAATACTGAGGCGCTGCTACAAGGCTTGCAGGCCGCCCTCATGCGGCAGTTACTGCTCACTTTACTAGTGGCTTTCCTTTTAAGACGCCAGCTAAAATGACTAATTTTCCTGCTTTGCTTAGATGGCCTCTCTACCCAAAAAAACCCTTCAGGCAGATAGAAGCATGGAAATGAAACACAGCTTCCGGCCCGACGGATCAAGCAGGAGTGTCCTGACAAACCGTTAAAGACGTCAACCGCTACAGACTGGATGATTTTATGGTAGTTACGAGAAACTTGATACATTTTCCTTTATAGAATCGGAGACTTGAAAAAGAATCACTGATGCTTAAATTCTAATGTCTGATACAAATGTTAGGGCACTCACAATACTAGGACTTAATTGCATTTTCAGCATTGAGTAAAGCCGCAAAATACGTGCTTTGTAAAAGGCCGAAATTCTATCTTCCACAAACTGAAAAAGCCGTTTCTAGAGACCTGACGCGAGGCCTGGAGAGACTGACTGACGTACCGAGGGACGCACAGCCTCGCGCCGAGCGAACCTGACCCCTGCCTCACCCACGCGACGAGCTCGGGGAGCGGCAGCAAGTGGGGAATGTCTGTACCCTTCAGACAGACGCGGAAAGTTTGTGCTTTAAAATCAGTCTTGTCTTGTATTTGCCTCCTTTTTCTATAAGGTGAATAAAAAGGGAAGGACTGAGTAGCAGCTTACATGGATTCCAGGTTCAAGAAAGTGAAATCTTAACTGGAACTAGTTTTCTCTGCCTGGCTGTAATTACAGCCCTGGGAAGGAGTGTGGAAAGAAACCGTTTCCCTTCTGTTACGTGGTCGTTCCCCGACTTTAGACAGAGGGGGCAGCTCAACCACCCCCGAAAAAGAAAGTGCACGAAGCCTGGTCAGTCTGTGTGCCCACACCTCAGAAGCTGACGGACAGGCTTCCTAAAACCAAAAGGTAGATAAAGGTTTCACACTTCTGAAGTTTGTCTTCAGTCAGGTTGGGATTCAAAATAGCGGCTAATATTTGTAAGTCTCACAGTTGCTATCCTACTTACCATCTTAACTACCATTTTTAGATTTTCTGGAGGTTAAATACCGTTATGCAGTAGAACACTAGAGCTTTTCTTCCCTTCAGAAGTAAAGTGGAAGATTCCAGAGTGTCCAGAGATGTTGGGGTTACCTGACACTGTCACAGGATGTCCCATGAGGAAGTTCAGGAGTCCAAGTGGTTTGGGGCTAGGAATAAAAGTACTGTTCCAGGAGCTGATTTGAAAGAAAAACAGATGAAGTTGTAAGTTTTTCCCATTCCCAGGTTTGGTTACAAGAAGCACTGAGTGGGGTGTGGGTGGGGGAACGCGGATACACGTGGCTGTCTAGTGCCCTAAATCTGGGGGGTGAGTTTCAAGACCAAGTCTCTCCAATAGTGCTTGGAATTCATGGGACGCGCTTTGGCCTATGTCAGAGCGCCTGCTGCCCGTCTCGGGCTAGGACTGTAAAGGGGGTTATAAATATTTGCCTGAGAGCAGGCACAGAATAGAACTTTGGCCTTTTTCCTTTTGGTGTGACTTAGTTTGCAGACTTGGGTAAAATTTTTTTATGAGTCCTCTTTTTTCAATAAAAGGGAAAGGGAAATGCAACTACCTCCTAAGTCTGCAGCGAAGTCACTGATCGTTTATCAAGTTCTCGAAGGTGCTTAGATCAAAGGGAATTTCAAAATGTTAGTTCTGCTTCGCTGACACTAAACAAGACAGTCTATACTGAAAATACACGAAGTGGTTTTAAATGTTGAAATAGACTGAGCACGTAAACAAAATGAATACCAAGCACGTGGTTACACAGGCGAGCTGTCTTCTCGCCTGTTTAGCAAGTTCAAGGAACGATGTTCTTCAGAGACTGTCCATTTCTGGAAGGTCTCTAAGAAAACGCAGCAGAAAATAGCATCTTAAGATGACATCTGAACACTCGCTTTATTCTTGGTAAACAGATGATGATGACCACTAAATAAAGATATTGGGGGACTTCAAGAGTTGTACGCAGCTTTATTTTCTGGAATTGCAACCTTAAACACTGAGTTCAGGATTTACTTGCATTACTTCAGCGGTACCTGGGGAGGTGGCAAGGGGACGGCGCGCGGGCTGGGGTGCTCAGACCGGAGTGCAGCCCCGGTCTCCAGCCCGTGTTAGATCTGTGGGTCAGAGCCATGAAACCATTCTGATCTTGAAGCAAGTTGTTATACATACAGGTGATAGAAAAATTAAATACATGTACATACTTGCAACTTTATCTCCATTCAATTTCAAGATATCATTATTACATTCAGATTTGTGTTAGAGATTAAAACCCTACAAGATGTTATCATTTCTGTTGTTCTGCATTTCAGAGTCCTGTGCTGAGAACTACAGGTAATACTTAGTGGGGTGAGAACGCAGCCGTGTAACACAGACCCTATGCCAGGTTGACCTTCAACAGCAGGAATACAAATTCGCACTTCTGAATATGGGGTTAAGTAGGACGAAATATACTATATAAAATCCTATAGGAAAACTTGCCTCCAACCATAAAAATTTTAACCTTCTCCACCAGGTGCTCGCTATCTAGTATGTTTAGACATTAATAATGTAAATCATTAGGGCCTGTGGTGAGCCATGATCCTTATCAGTGAACGGTGGACACTTTGCGCGGACAGTGTGAAGGCGCGCGCGCACACACGTCCGAAAAGGTCCAGTACTACACCGGTGTCTGTGCTACACCTGGACTTCTCCCCTTGTATTACAGTCAACTAAGTTCTGGCCCCTAAAAGTAAGTTTCCCTTTAACTAAAAATAATTCACATAAGGGGAGCTACCCATAATTGTTACCCAAAGAAACCAAATGGTGTTTGTGCTTTTTGCTGGTCGCTGGGCAACCATGCAGCCGGCATACCTCTTTAGGGAAGGTGACAGTTGGAGTCGTCCAGAGGTGACTGTGTCCTGTTGTTTCCCTGTAGGTACTCATCTGGGCTCACCATTAACTCTCGTAGCTTTCCTTGGGTTTCTAATTCGACTTTTACTCTGCCGCTGGATGCCTGCTGCTTTGGACCAGTCTCTACTCCGCCTCCCAGACGCTGAGAAGGGTTCTTGTCACTACTCACTAGTGCTCTTCCCTGTTACAGAATCAGCAAGTAGTGACGCTCGAAGCCTGGGGTAGACGCACTGCAGGGCCAGCAGATGAAAGCTCGAGACCCAGCCCAGGGACCAGACAGCCCACGGCTGGCTTCCCTCCTGTCCGTCCCGGCAGCGGCCGCTGGCTCAGGCCAGCCCTCTGTCTGCACAGCGTGTACCCACTTCATGTCCCAGCGGCTCCGCTCGGGAGGCCCTAGAACGAGGGGAGGGGCCCTCCTCCACTGTCAGCACGGCCGCTTCTAACAAGCACTTGAGGGCATTACAAGGTGAGGAGGTTTTAGTCTCATTTATCCTTCACTGTAGGAGACGCTGAAAGTGCAGTAATCCTCACAAGAAGGGACCAAATCACTTACAACAGGTGTCCCTGGAGTTGTGGTTCTCTTCACCCCCTTACTTCTCACTGTGCTAAATTCTTTCCTATATACTATGCTAGTTCACTGAGTGGAAGGGGTCACCATTTTTAAGAGGACATTTTTAGGAGAAGTGCCAGAGGTTTTCCTAAGAGATAGCCACAGCGAGGCGTTTCCAGGCATCAGAAAGACCTCGCTAGTCACGTGAAGAGGAGGGACGTCGGACAGAGGTCGAGCACAGGCACTAATGGGGGTCGAGGACATGCAAGGGAAGCAGGGACTGAACCTCTGGAAGGGGACGCGGAGCACCTGTCGTCACCTCCTGCCGTGCAGTCCCTGTGCCTAGGGCTCCCTTGTCCACCAGAATGCTCCCCCCGGAGATGGCGGCACCAGAGGGCGCAGAGCAGGAAGCCGAAGGGAAGCCCTTAGTCTCCGCCGAGGCTGTAGACGTGAAGGGCCCCAGAGAGCCGGGCTCCCAGGGAGCTCCTTCCAGCGGCAACGACAACTTGGTTCTGCGGAGGACACAAAACGGGCGTTTGTAGCGCCTCGGAGCTTCTGCCGGAAGCCAGGTACCATGTCATGCTCTGCTGCTCAGATGCTGCTTAAATCCCACGGTCTCAGCTGTGGAGGTTCAGGGCACCGGGGCTGAGGAAGGCCGGTCCCTTCTCTGGGGGCAGCCTGGCCGCTTGAAACCGTGCAGGAACCAGCCTTCACAAGTGTCCTCAGAGCTGCAACCAGCGTTTAAGCATTTTCACTGGTGGCAGGTCTACGTGCTGGGAGCCTGGACTGACCCTGACCAGCGGGTCGGGGTCTAACTGGCCAGAGCAGGTGCGCTCAGGAAACAGCCCGGCCTCCTGGGCGAAGTTCACCTTCACTGCACACGGACTCCGGGAACAGTACTGACGGCCAACACTTACTGACCCTTCTCCCCAGGCCCTCACCACCCTGCCCTTCACCTGTCTTTTCTAGGCCCCAGGGTCAAAAGGAAAAATAAAGATTTTCCTTCGTCTTATCTATGGACGTATTTACTCCATGTTCCTGCACTGGAGCTGTGAACTTAGTCTCCCTTTCGGGCCTCCCTTCCTGCCTCCCGTCCCTCTAGGCCACCTTCCCCACTGCCCGCCTGCCATCAGGGGGCACATGTAACGTCTCTACCTCAATCGACGGTGGGCACCGGCAGGGACGGGGCTTGTGTGTGCCCTGTCCTGACTCTGACTTCACGCTCACAGGCTTCAGACTCCTGAGTCCGTAAACAGCTCCTCTGACCAGCCATCTTTAAGCTTAGCCCGTGTCCATCTCTAAATGTGTACACAGGGGTTTGGCGGGGTTTGCAAGCTCTGGAAGGGCCCAGACAATGCCTGCTTCAGGCTTTGGGGGCCATCTGGCTCTGAGACAGTTAATTGCCACTCCAGTACGGTGGCTGCCATAGGGACACGGGAGCAGCCAGGAAGCCTGGGTCAGAGCAGATACTGGTCTTCCAACCATTTAAACTGTAAGGGTCGTTTTTGGTTCCTGGTCTGTATAAAACTAGTCCCTCGGGCCGTAATTTGCCCGCCCAGCCCTGAGGGTTGAGTGGGAAAATGATGGCCAGTGTCTGGATGTTCTTTGGGTTCCTCTTTTTCAAATAAAACCTAAAAGATGAAAGACCATCCCCACCCCACCCCCAGCCTTAGGATATAAATGTCAGGAGGACAGTCTATACCCACCTTGTCTTTCGACCTCACGGTGATCACGGAGCTCCCAAACCTTGAACTTGCCTGTAAAACAGTGTGTTAATGGTCACTTGAAAACCTACCGTAACATGTTATAGTTTAAGGGAAAGGGCGGCTCTGTGGCTTCGCTTCCTTCATTCCTTCTGGAAGTACTTACTTCAGGAGAAATCAGGACGTACTGAGCCTGAAAGGAAGAGGGGAGACGGTTACTGCCGATGTGGGTTTTAACCACGCCTCCTGCTGCGCCACACCCACACCCACATTCTGGAGAGGCCCTCAGTGTGTGCGTGCCCTTTGACCCCAGAAGTTTGACCCCAGAAGTCCACTCACAGGAGTGTAGCTCAGGCAGACAGACGGACAGAAGTGTTCACCTACAGATAGCCACATCCGTAGTATAGCAGGGAAACAAAACGGACTGAGGGACGACTGCCGCTCAGATACCGTTTACGTGAACTGTGTGCGCCCGCACGTGAACGAGGCAGCCGGAACCGCACTCAGAGACTAGAGGCCTGGGAAGAGCAGCTCACAGGACGGTGTACGTGATCACGGCTGTCTGTAACCTCTGTCCCCACACCCTGCCGTGGTGCAGAGCGTCCTCCAGGGTCTGCTCCTGCTGCAGGGCCCTGGCCTGCCCGCTCCTAGCACCTTCCTCGCAGACCTTCCAGGCCTTCACCTGGCATAGGACCCGCTTCGTAGCTTTGAGGGGCTTAAAGAAGTGGCGGAGAGGGAGACAGATCCATCAAGGGTTAGCTCGGTGCTAGGTACAGAGTAAATGCACAGGAAAGGGTAACCATTAAACCCACAGAAAAGCATACGAGAAGGTTACACCTCAGGAGGTTAACAGGTATAGAGGATTTGTACCACTTGTAGTTCCTAAAATTTTTACAATGAACTTTACTTTTGCAATTAAATAAGGTTGTTTAAATTTCAAAATCGTGTTTTAGGGCCAGGGAACTTTAAAAAAAAAAAAAAAAGGCCCACCTGAAAAAAGGGATAAAGTAGTGAAACAGGAAACAAAAGAGTAGGTGTTTTGATGGGATCCCAGGGGGCTGCTGGGAGCCCTAACCGAGCAGGGCAGGCCGGGACCAGAGCCAGCGGGACCCCACGGCCACCTGGACCTGGACCCACGCCACACAGGCAAGTGATTGTGTCCTGGCGGCTGGACAGCGCAGGCAGATGCCGGAAGCGTCCGCAGTGGACACGAGGGCACCAGGCACCCGCAGGCGGCCTCCTTTCCCAGCGGGGCCCAGGAGTCCATACGGTCACACACTACCTTTTCCTCAGGACACGGAGAGGCCCAGGATCTGCATTTGCCCGTCACGTCACCGAAGGCGGTCTGTTTGCCATTGTACACGTACACCCGGCCGTCTTCCCCTCCCAGCAGCCCGGAGGTGACGTCCGTTATCCGCAGCGGGGCCGCCACCAGGATTTCATCTGCAGACGACGGGAATCAGAACTGGGTCCTCACCCAGCCTCCCACAAGGCCCATGGGTGCCCCCCTTAAACTGTCTACCCTGTTTCTTCCCAGCACAGTGAAGGCTCTGGGTCCCAGTTTATCATTCGTCAACAAAAACTGATGTTCATGTAGAACATTCTCTTGGCTCTGGTGTGACCCGACTCGAAAATCTATCTAAAGGCCCTGGGCCCCTGAGCTGTCCATGATGAGGGCAGAGCCTAGATCATCCAATGAGGGGACCGGTCTGATGACTGGGGACCCAGTTCTGGGCCAGAGGCCCCGTTCCTTTCCTACCTAAGCCGTCGCCATCCAGGTCACTCAAGTGCAGAACGCCACCAAAGCGGGAGAAGCGGCGGTCTCCGCTGAAGGTGCTGAGCAGAGGCGGCTGCGTGTCCCGTGTCAGTTCATACATCCGAGTGGTTCCACCCTGGTGCAAGGTCATGGTCAGGAACGCCATTTTAGACTTCTCGTCTGCAACAAACCAGGGCACAGTAGTGTCTCCACCATTGCAGGAATGGAGAGAAGGTGTAAAGCGCTGAACGGAGTCCTCTGTTCACTTCAGTCTCCTGAACCTCAAGTGACACAGTTGCTCAGAAGCTCAGGTAGCGCTGACCAGCTCCGGCCGTGAGGAGACCCAAACACTGGGTAGGCTCAGTGACGTCCCATCTAACAATACGTTCTCCACACAGCTTTTGTTTGTTTTTACATCACAAACGTCTGTGAAATAACGTCTAAATTCTTCACAAGACCTTCCACGGGCCCAGGAGGCCTCACAGAATCTGCCACTTACAGCTCTAGCATATTGGAGCCACTTCCCCCTTTTCAGCCATACGTCACCCATCACATATTTAAAATTTAAACCACAGCCTGTTCTATTTCTTAAGTCCGGGCCTCTGGACATGATGTGCTGGCTGCCTGGAACGGGCACCTTCCCCCACACCCCTCTGCCAGCCGACTCCTGCGCTTCCAGAACACAGCCCTGGCGTCACCTCTACTGGAGGGCCTTTCCGTCCCTCCCGCGTGCTGCCATGCCACAGTGTGCCTGCTGCGTCCCGAGCCCCTCCCCGGGGACCCTCGCTTCCGTTCACCCGGGCCTCTCCAGCAGCTGGCTGTCCGTTCCACAAGCAATGGGACCGTGACTTAGTCACACGATGTCCTCAGAAACACGTTGCTTTGTCAGTACAAGTACGGGATGAGTGGCTTTTAAACAATTATTGAACAGCTTTTAAACAGAGCTAGAATTTTGCCTGTATAGATCATCTGGAACACAACCTTGATTTCAGAAATAAATACCTTCTCAAAAAAATTTTTTTAAATGGCGTCTGTGGGTTGGGGTTCCTGGAGGCTTACTGTGACCCAGGCAACGTGTCCATGAACAAGTGCAATCTCGTGTCCGTTTCTACTCAGTACTGTGTGGAGTCGACTACAGTAAAACCTTGGATTGCGAGTGACTTGTTTTGCAAGTGTTCCACAAGACGAGCAAACATTTCTAGTAAAGTTTAACCTGATAAATGAGCAATGTCTTGCAATAGGAGTCACTGAAAGTCACATGATCACAACAGAGCCGATGGTTCTTGAAATTTGCTCTGACGCATACAAGTGCTTTGGATTAGAGGCGTTTCCAGAATTCATCATGCTCGCAAACCAAGGTTTTACCGTGTTTTCTTGGACAACCTTCCCTCATGCCCTTGTTCACAGCCAACTGTCAACTAGAACCAGTTGAAAGCTCAAAGCAGAGCCAGGAATAGCAGTGGGAAATAACAGTGAGGAAAAAAGGGAAGCAGCCAGATTTCAAAAGGCTCAGCAATCTGAGATCTTGAACAATACCGAGCTGGTTCTGCTTCGAGAGGGATGCACGCCTGAGTCCACATCTCTGCCGCTTGTACTGGGCCTCAACACACATCTGCCCTGCAGGCCCCAGCTCACTCTCAGAGAAGTGACCACAACGTCACTTTGTGGGCAGAGAGCAGAAGAGCCTGAATGTGCCTGCCCATCTAGACTCCATTCTCCAACCCAGATTTTAGAAGACACCTGTTTTGATAGGACTGATTCAGGAGTCTACTTCTCAAATGGCTCCAAGTGCAGAAGGGGGCAGGGGGGGAAACAGCGATTATCACTTCCAAAACTCTTACTCTTTATCATAGTCTATTAGAACACCTAGTCATTTTATCACAATGTTGCTTTCAATTCTCAGAAATTAAAAAGGGCTCAAAAATCAATTAGCAAGCCATGAAGACATGGAAGAAACGACGTGTAATGTGTGTAATGCGTACTGTGTATAATGCATAATATGTATAATGTGTAAAGAAGCCAATCCGAAAAGGCTGCATACTAGGATACCAACCAAATGCCATTCCAGAGAAGGCAAACCTCCGGAGAGGTAGAAAGATCACTGGTTGGGGATTACGAGGGAGGGATGAACGGAGAGGTGAGCACAGAAGTATTTACGACAGTGAAACTATAATGCTGGATACGGGTCCTACATTTGTCCAAGCCCGTGGGGCGTCCAGCGTGAAAAGTGAATTGTGCTGTAAACCACAGCCTGGGTTCTAACAGTGGGTCCATGTAGCTCCATCAGGTATAACGGACGACGCACAGGCGAGGGCGGAAGATCTGAGGGCCGGCAGCTGGTGGGTGGGGGCAGGAGGGGACATGGGAATCTCCGTGCTTTCCACGCGGTGGTGTAAACCTAAAACTGCTCTAAAAACGTCTCTAGAGGATTCAGATACTTTACATGTTAGGCCATTCCAAATCCCTCATTTCTGACAGATGGTAACTAGAATTTCTAAGGATCGTTTCACAATGTGTATATTATATACACCTGAAACACTTTTCAATAAAATAAAGTTTTAAATACCTCATTTTCTGGTTGATGCAAATTAAACAGTGGCTTACAAAACACAGTTTAGGCAAGAGGAAAAAAGAAACCAAGGTTATGTTTTAGTATTTCTGTATCTGTTATTTGAGTAACAAAAGTAACCCAACAGACCCTTGGTTTTTTTTGTTTGTTTGTTTGTTTTAAAGGGATAGATCAGGGTCCAAGGTGAGAATTTTTTTTTTAAACACACATGCATTTTAATTACTTCCCAAGAGTAAGTTCACTTACTGTGACAGCAGCTGGACCCCCTCGTGAGCCACAGGAAAGGGGACCCCGCCTTGCAGTGTAGCTGACACGCGCAGCTCATAAACTATGAATGCTGTTACTTCCCATCGCCGACTTTCAGGATTACCATGAAACAGTCAAAACTAGGAGTGTCAAACTTGCGAATGCCAAGACTTTTTACACAGAACTCATTATAAGAGATGTGGAAAACACCCCCCAAAAAGTATAGAGAAGTGGTATAACATATTTCTTTCTGGAGATTGATACCTATACACATTTTAAACAAAGTGTAGATTGTTATGGATTATAAAATTTTCTACCCATTTAAGCCATCTCTAACTTGCTCTTGCTATTAACCCTGCAGTTCTGAGTACTTTCCTAGAGCAAATTCTTAGAGACGGTCCATACAGCGTCCAAGGGAATGAGTGTCTGTAAGGCTCTTGCCATTTGGCCAAACCTTTCTAGAAGGGCTGTATCGGTTCACATCTCAGCAGCACTGTGTGGGTGCCCACCTCCTCTCGACCCCGCCATCCAGGAGTATTATCATTTTCAATACTGAAAACCCCTCATAGTTTATCAACACAAAATATCTAAGTCATTCAGTGTGGCCCAGGGAGAAGGGACGGGCCTGACGGGGCCAAGCTCCAGACCACCGGCATCTGGGGTGTATGTCCAGTTGTTCCAAGTTCGGGGACTCGGGACTACAGAGCCGTGACTCCCAAACGACTGTGAAGCCCTCCCGTGAGCCCGCGGGAGCTGCGGCGCATGTCCCGACCCCTTGACGGTAACACAGTGACACCCTCCACCGTCCACATGGACCTGTTGGAGGCAGTTCCTGGCTTTAACACAGGGTCCCTACAGTCGTATGTGACATCATCTCTGCCAAACTGGGATTTTAGGGGCTATAATAAAGCACAGGTACCACGAGAGAATCTGTGGGGATTGAAAATGAGGGTGATCGTGTCTAATCTGATTCCAGGTTTGAGAAGCTGTACGGTACCCAAAAGGGGCCAAGTTCTTAGGACATAAATACAGCGTGTGCCACACAGGCAGCCACACGGGGCCCCGAGCTTGGCTTAATGCTCTCCAGTCCCCAACCTGAAATTCTGAATAATTTCTAACAAAGGGCTCTACATTTTCATCTTGTCCCAGGACCCACAAATCATGTGGGTGAAATACAAGGGGCACCTGGGTGGCTCAATTGGTTAAATGTGGGTGAAATACAGGCAAAATATAAGTAAAAAATAGGTAATTCTGGGGCCCCTAGGTGGCTCTGTCAGTTAAGCACTTGACTTTTGATTTCAGGTCAGGTCATAATCTCATGGTTCAAAGGTTTGAGCCCTGGGCTGAGCTCTGTACTGGCTGCGTGGAGCCTGCTTGGGATTCTCCTCTCCCTTCTCTCTGCTCTCCACTATCCGCTCGCTCTCTGCCCCTTCTCCCCCCCACTCACATGTACTGTCTCTCAAAATAAGTAATAAAACCTTTAAAAAACAGGAAAATCTGAACAAGATTCAACTGGTGGATTACATCACTGTCGGTACGCTGGTTGTGACCTTGTTGCCATCTGCAAGTTCACCTTGGTGAAAACTGGATAAAACGTAATGTGGATCTCCCTGTGTTATTTCTTGTAACTGCATGCAGATGTATAATGGTCTCAAAAAGGTTAATTTGTACATAAGACCTATATAATATAGACATATAAATTAACCTTTTTATAGTTAATGTAGTATTTTGTAATAGGAAATTACTAAGACAGAATATTAAAACAAAGTTTAGAAAGCTGTAATCACAGCATTCCAGTAGAAAGAGAAGTGAGGCAAATAAAATCACTCGTGTGTTGCAGGAGTTTGGAAATCACTACCGAGACTGTAAAAAAAGGGGTGGGGAACGGGGAAGAACAACTCTTCCAAAGCCAAGTCAGCTTCCTGGTGTTACAGTGCTGTGTCCTCGATCGTGCAATGAAAGATCTAATCATTCTTTTGCCCAATCCACTCTGCTTATTATTCGAATATTTTATGAAACAAAAGTCTCCCTGAAAAATAGTTTGACAGTCATAAGATCCTCTAGTCCAGAAACTTCACCTCCAGGAACCTATTTTAAAACTGCTCAGAAAGGCTAAGTTTTCTGTACACAGATATTCAATAAGACCCTATTCATAATAGTGAAAAATTGGAAACATTCTCAATTTCCAACAATAAGGATGATGTTAGTAACTGTTGGCACGTGCACATGGAAAAACAAGTGACAGGTATCGAAAACCACATTTTAGCAGAATCATTGTAACGTGAGAACATGCACAAGATATAGAATTAAAAAATCAGGTGTGAAAATGTATGTGTAATACACACACACACACACAGTATGAACTTAAGTTTTTAAGTATCTGGATAGGGGTGATTTCTATATATAGCTTTGTATTTTCACAAATTTCTACAATAAACATGATTCACTTTGATCATCTTGAAGGCTATTTAAACCTCTTCCCCCATAAAGTAAATAAAATAATGGTTTATGAACAAATGTCCTAAGAGCGGGCCTAGTCCCGGTGAACGGATTTATAAAATTTTCTGAACTCCCCTCTCGTCCAAGCTCAGTGGGACAGCAGCTTAAAAGCACACTAGGTCACTCTCGCTGGGGATTTTCATCAAATCTTTGAGGTGGGCATTATAATTTGTATCTGCAGATGATGCTAATGTTCGGGGAGATTAAGTAACTTCCCCGTTACGCAGCTTGCTGTGAATGAGAAAAGGAAATCCTCAAAATCAGGTCGGTCCGCCTCGACTTCACAACGCTCCCCGACGGGACACGGTGAAGGAGCCACGTGTGAAACAAGCAGCCACGTTCCGTGGCGCGTGACCTACCGTGCGTCGGGGCTCCAACCAGCAGCACCTGCTTCCGGGTCCCGTTCACCATCACGTGACCACTGGACAAGGACGTGCCCAGCTTCCCCATCGCCTGTGAAATGCAAGCAGTCAGCGTCATGCTACGAGTCAGAAAGGCCTCCGCGGCGCCCCCTGTCCCGGGGCCGAGCGGCCGGCGCACCTTGTCTCCGGAAATGGTAAACGGGCTGCGGCGATCCGGCGGGAAGTAGCCGTACACCCGCCCGAGGCCCTGCTGCTCATCCTTCGAGCGGAACGAGTGGCCCAGGCTGGAAGGAAGCAGACGGGGGTTAGCTGCCGGGGCCCAGGTCCAGGTCCTCCCCCGGTCCTGGCCCTGCTCCCTGGGATCCTCACCATGGGGGCAGGGGGGGCTCTCAGAGTGAACCCCGTGTTAAGCTCTCCAGATTCGGCCTCCCAGCGGACAGCAGGTACGGGGAGGTCTACGGTCACGGCTGAATGGTGTTTCCCCAAAATTCGCATGTTGGAGTCCTAACCCCAGCACCTCCGATTATGTATATTTGGAGAGAGGGTCTTTAAAGAGGTAGTTATGTTACAATGAGGTCATTAGGGTGCGGCCCAGTCCAACCTGGCGGGTGTCCTTATAAGAACAGAAAGACACCAGGGATGTGCACAGAAAAGAGGTCAAAGGAGGACAGAGAGGTGGCTCTCTGCAAGCCAAGGAGAGCCCTCAGCCGTGCCAATACCTTGACCTTGGATTTCCAGTCTCCTGATCGGTGAGAAAATTACTCCCTGCACTTTAAGCTGCACCGTCCGCGGCACTTTGTCGTGACAGCCCGGCAAACAGATCTCTCTCTCTCTCTCATTTAAAAATTCCAAGGAGGAGAATCCGCAACCCCAGACCCTTCGCTCTTCCTCGAAGGGTAGGCACGCAGCCCGCGTCGGAGCCCCCCCTGGCACGGCCCCCACGGCAGCGGCCGGTGCTCAGAGCCAGCGCTCACCCGCTGCTGTTCTTCCAGGCGGGGCTCCCGACCAGCAGCAGGGGCCTGCCGTCCACGCGGAGCCCGTGCAGGGAGTAGCCTAGCCAGGAGAAGTCCTCCTCGCCCGTCACCCTCCAGTCGGCCGCCTCCACGTCCAGCTTCCCTACACGAGACCACAGTGCCTTTCACCTCACGTGGGAGGGGTGCGCCGAGTTGTTGCCGGAGCTCATATGGACCCCCGAGCTGTCCGCAGGGCCCCCCCACCGTCAGAAATGGGTCCCCCACTTCACACGAGAAGGAAATTTCCAGAGCTCACTTCTGCGGGACGCAGGATGCAACAGGCCCCAGAAACCTTCGGGCTGCCCGTGCTTACACAGACCCTGCCAACAACCCGCTGGCCCCCGGGGTCTGGGCCTAGAAGCAGGGTCCCTTTTGGTCCATCCTGTGACGCTGTCCATCCCACCAGCCCACAGAAGATCGCGGCGAACTGATGGTGGCACGAGGGAGAAAGGACAGGAGCCCACATCTGCGAGGACGGACTAGAGCAGCGAGGCCTCCGCCCATCCCCAGCCCTCCCCAGCCCCAAACAGCCGTTACCTTCGCAGCTCCTGGCGGGGCTGGAGTGAAACGCAGCCACCATGCCCTTCTGCCTCCCTCCCCCCGGGGCGAAGGGGGAGCCCGTCACCAGATCGGGCGCGCCGTCTCCATTCACATCCGCGGCCAAGAGCGTCCAGCCCAGGTTACAGTAGGTGTCCTGTAGGGGAGACCCGGGAAGCGCGTCGCCCAGAGGCCGCCGGCGCCGGCGGGTGGGGCCGGCCCGGCTCGCTGCCCCTGGGAAGGCGGCAGGCGTACCTGGCAGGAGATGGTGACGTTGGGGCGAGAAGACATTCCTCCTTGTGGGGAACCGAAGTAGACGTACACGGCACCCTAGGCAGAGGCGAGGTTGGGTGACCAGCCCAGAACCCCGGAGAAGAGGGGAGACGGGAGTGGTGGTGAAACAAATCACATGGGTCCCTACTGTCAGGGGCCCAGTGAGGGACACAAACCTGCCCCGGTCATTCGCTGCTGGGCTGAGACGGTTTCGAGGTCACTTCCATCTGACTGTTGGAGCCCCCAGGGTGGACACAGTCCCCCGTCTCCTCCCCAATTCGAGGCCAGCTCGGTTTCCGGCTCCTCCCTGGGGCCTCTGCCTCTCTGCCCAGTCTAGTCCTCTGGACGTGACCCACGTGTGGGCGACACACACGTGTCTTCAGACGCACATGCTGTGCCACTTCCTGTCCTCCCTCTAACTTGCCAGTCTCCATCCTCATTCGTTCTAGAAGCATCTATGCTCCACCACGGGCCAAGCACGGAGGAACCACATAAATAACAACACTGTCCGCCGCTGGCAAGCGGCACGGAAGGTACAACAATAGGGGCACGGGCCCGTGTGAGGGCGGGAGGTGTCGCCCGCACCGGGGCTTGGAGGACAGCCCCCGCGCTCTCTCAGGCCACCTCTAAAAGAAAAAGGGGAGAAAGGACTTTACAGGGGGAGGGAGCTGCCTGAACCAAGCCCTCGAGTGCAGGGGCCTGTGGGCCCAGGAGTAGAGAGGGAGGAGGTGGGGGTGGGGGGGCAGAGGCTGGCACTTGCCCGTTAGGGGTACACATGGACGAGAGCCCTGTTCCAGGCCCCCAGATCTGGGTGGTTCTGGGCAGGAGTAGGAAGATCCGGGGGCCACCCCTCTGCTGTGATGCTGGCAGCTCCAGATCGCCTGGAATCTTCGTCCCCCCCCCCCGCCCCCCACTGCCACTCAGCATCTGGGGGGGGCGGGTCAGGGGAGTGATTTCTGGTGGAACTGATGCCAGACTGAGGCCAGCGAGGCAGGAACTGGGCGCCACCTGGTAACCCGTGATTATGTCAAGGACGCCAACCAAGGGACCCGAGATGGTCTCCCCACAAACGCTGTGGCCGGCTCGCTTGGCTGTCTGCTCCCTGCAGAGGCTCCCTCCAGCCCGGCCTCCAGCCCCGGCCTCCCGGCTCCCTCCACCCCGAGCAGCAGCCTTACTTTGTAGGTGAGCTTCTCAGAGCCCACAGAAGGGGCTCCCACGGCCAGGTCAGGCACCCCGTCCTTGTCAAAGTCCAGCACAGCCAAGGCCGAGCCAAACCGACCTGAGGGCTAAAGAGACATGAGTGACTCCCCCAGGGCCAAGCCGCGACCTTCAGCAGCACGCTGGACTCTGGGGAACCCCCGCCCAGGAGCCCAAGGGGCCCGGGAACAAAACGGCAGGCAGCAACCATGATGCTCCCAAGAGCCCCCAGCTGGGCGGCTCAGCCCTAGAGGTATCCCTAGCATGTTGTCTGCTTCGAGAGGACGCTGAGGTGCCAGGGAGAGGAGGGTCCGTACCCACAAGTTCAAGAGTTAGCAAACAGTCAAGTGGACACCCTGCCCCACGTTAAGGGCCTGCTTCCCCTTGGGAAGTATCCAGAATGATGATCATATACACTAGCAACACCAGCCAACAGCTGATGAGCACTTGGGATGTTCTAGAACCACGCAATGGCCACAGCAGCCACAAGCTAAATGTGGCTTACAGTTAAAGTGGGTCACACCAAGCACATTAAGAATTCAGCTCCTCAGAGGCACAGGCTGCCTGGAAGGTTCTCAAGAGCCAATGCACTCAGTGGCCCTCCGATTGGACCGCAGAGCCACAGGACGTTTGCACCACTGCAGAAAGTTCTGGACAACATTGCTGAGCACCCCGTTCTAAGCACCTTCCATGGACCAGGGCAAGCACGTTTATTACCCACACGTTCACAATTTACAGATGGAAAACCCAGCCCGTCCAGGGACAGTTTTCTTCCAAGGTAGATCTCTCTCACGTGTCTTATCACCCCCTCTCTAGAACCAGCCTCAACCCACCGGCAACTCCCGCGGTTCTCCCATTCTTACACAACTTCGAGAACAATGAGCAGTCTTGCACAGTGCCTGTTTGCCACACACGCACATGGCCTGGGACACGCATCAATTATGTATTGGCTCACAGCGCTGCACCTGTGTGCACTGGTGTCTCGGGAGCCTGCCCCTGCCTGCAGGGTGGGGACCTGATAAACCAGAAAGGACTGCTCTGGGACACCGTGCGCGGGACCAGCCACTAAGGGCACCTGCCAGGTGACGCCAGGTGCGTCCATCCCCGCCCACCACAGGGGCAAGCCCTCCTGCCGGCAGACACCGCATTCCTAGACACACGCTGGCACACGCTGGGGACACCCCAGCCTGACTCTCGTCCTCCAGACAAGGCTCACTGCAGACTCAGGCTAGAGAGACGGATTCCCATCCCAATCACTGCATCTCCCTGGCCGTCTTCCTCCTCCCCAGAGGTCACTGGGAGACGAGGGCACAGAGCTGCGTCCCTCCATGTCCCAGGTGTCAGAGACACTTCATCACCCACAGGCAGCGGCCGCCTCTCTCATTCTCCATCTGCAGGAGCCCAAAGGGTTATGCTCTGCCCAACAGGCTGACACAGGAATGGCCTCGTGAACAAGGGAGGACAAACAGCAATGGGCAGACTTATTTCAGAACTTTCTCGTGGGGTGTCAGAAGGTTCCGGAAAATGCTGTCCCTCTGGGACTGTGTAACCTTGCACACTGGCCAGCCGACATCGGAGGAAGGCTCAGAAACAGGCCCCCTGCCGTCAGGTCGGGTCATAAACCCGGTACTTTTCATTCGGAGACGAGACCAGCATCTGACCCAAAGTCCAGGCCGCTCTCCCCCGATGCTTGATATTCAGAGCACACAGTCCAGGCGCAGCTCCCACACTAGTGTCCCAGCGGCCCAGCCGTGTACAGCTCTTGTGAGAACTAATGCCGGTCATGTGCCAGAGGAACCTTCCAGGCTCCTGGTGCTCCCACTGGGATCAATGCAGACTCCGTGCAGAACATCTATACAGACCCTGTAGGACTTTTCTGGTGATGAATAACCGCTTAGAAATAAGGAATGAGGGGCACCTGGGGGGCTCAGTCTGTTGGGCATCCGACTTCAGCTCAGATCATGATGTCATAGTCTATGGGTTCAAGCTCCACACTGGGCTCTGTGGGGACAGCTCAGAGCCTGGAGCCTGCTTTGGATTCTGTGTCTCCCTCGCTCTCTGCCCTGCCCCCATTAGCACTCGGTCCCTCTCTCTCTGCCCCTTCCTTGCTCGAGCACTATCTCTCGCTCTCAAAAATAAAAACAAATATTTAAAAAAAAAGAAAAAGGAAAATGGAAAAGTGCTTCCCAAGCATTGGCCACCAGCTGAGTGTTACTGTGGTCATTCTTGTGACCGGCTGTTCACTCGGAGACACAGCGGAGAAAGACAGGCAGTGGCTTACGGACCCCAGGAGGAAAAACCAGAGATGGGCGCCTCACCTCGAAGCCCTCCAGGATCACGTGGGCCTCCTTGTCAAGATCCAGGTCGATGGGGGGCAGGCCCAGGTCGTTGCCGTAGAGGAGGTACACACGCCCGACCTGGATGTGGCCGGGGCGGCTGTACCCGGGGGCACCCACCACCAGGTCGCCGTGCCCGTCCTGGTTGAGGTCAGCTGAGGCCATCGCCCTGTGGGGAAGAGGAGAGGACCCCCGCAGTGTCCGCTGAGTGCTGTGGGTAAGATGGTCTCCTGCGCCCTTCCTCCCTGGAATCCAACCTTGAACTTCCCCTTGTTGACTTCTTCCCCCTGCGAGACTGCGGGGAGGATTCACTCCCGAGTTTACGTGGTTTGTGTGCTTGGGTCTTGCTCTCCTCTTGGAGGGGAGCACAACAACAACAACACTGAACCCACCAAGGCCTCTGGGTGTTTCTGGCCCTTGTGCCCCGAGTGGGTGAAGAGCACCTTCACGAAACATCAGGTCCTTGACGCAAAACCCAGAATCGCTGTGCACACCCTGGGCCCGCCTGGGAGCAGAGAGGAACTCCGCACCGGCCAGCGGCACAGGCTGCTTTCTGACCGAGCAGGAAACAGACAGACAAAACCGAGTCTGGGGTAAACGTGTGTAAGTATCCTGCTAGTTCTGCCGTGGCTGCACCGGGTGCTGTGCGCTCTGAGAAATGCTAACTCTTCAACGTAGTCAGTGCATTTTTTTTCCAGGCTTATTCATTTTTGAGAGAGATCATGACCTGGCCCGAAATCAAGAGCCGGACGCTTAGCCGACTGAACCCGCCAGGCACCCTTCATGGGCGTTTCTCAATGAGACTATGACAGAGCAGCTCCGAGTGGACAAACTGAGCGAACCCTCAAGGGCCTTTGCCAGGGCAGCTAGAAAGGCCAGAAATCATTGGTTTCTTCTCGTTCTTACAGCCACATAGGAATAAATGGCAGAACAGAGGAAGAACAGTAGTTCCAAAGGGCTGACACCTGGTGACAGGGGACAGACAGGCACCAGGGAGACTCTGGTTCCCTGTGCTCCTGAGGCTGGTGCAGGGAGAGACCTCTGTCTTCACTGCTGCGCCCCCTCCCCCACAACCCCTGCTCCCACGCACACCCCCATGTGACAGCAAGCCCAGCAGGAGGCCGCCTTTGACTCTAAGGAAGGCGGCCAAGGAGAGCCACTAAGCACTGAACGGCCAGTAAACAGCATTCCCCTCCTGTGCCTGCGCTGGGCCTGAGTGCCCGGAAAAGAAGGGCTGTCCGTAAATTGCTCCAAAGGAAACAATGTCACCTGGATTTGAGAAATGTGGTTTAAAAAAGAGGTGTCCCCAAAACCTCCAAAAAAACAGCCACTTCTATATTCTTGGGCTCGGTTTTGGCTGATTATTAAAATCAGAGGAATCCCCAATGTTGTACTTATAAAATTACTGTGGTGTCCCAGGCTATATAGGATATTCCCATCACTGGATTAGCCATCTGTTCATATATTTCTGATGTCGTTAGAGTTCCAAATGTCTGTGACATCAGGTGCTGACAGCTAGCTCAGAGCCTGGAGCCTGCTTCCAGTTCTGTGTCTCCTTCTCTCTCTGCCCCTCCCCCTCTCATGCTCAGTCTCTCTGTACCAAAAATAAATAAAAACATTAAAAAAATTTTTTTTAATTTTTTTTCTTAATGTCTATCATTTTGAGAGAGAGAAGGACAGAGTGTGAGCAGGGGAGGGGCAGAAAGAGAGAGACACACACACAAATCCAAAGCAGGCTCCAGGCTCCAAGCTGTCAGCAAAGAACCCAGGCTTGAACCCACAAACTGAGATCATGACCTGAGTCAAAGTTGGAGGCTCAACCCACTGAGCCACCCAGGCACCCCAAGTGGCTAAGTTATTAGAAACATAAAGCTTTCAAAACCACACTGAGATACCACCTCACACCAGTCAGAGAGGCTAAAATGAACAAATCAGGAGACTATAGATGCTGGCGAGGATGTGGAAAAACGGGCACCCTCCTACACTGCTGGTGGGAATGTAAACTGGTGCAGCCGCTCTGGAAAACAGTGTGGAGGTTCCTCAAAAAAACTATCAACAGAACTCCCCTATGACCCAGCAATATCACTGCTAGGGATCTACCCAAGGGATACAGAAGTGCTGATGCATAGGAGCACATGTACCCCAATGTTCATAGCAGCACTGTCAACAATAGCCAAATCATGGAAAGGACCCAAAGGTCCATCACCGGACGAATGGATCAAGAAGAAGCGGTTTATCTATACAATGAAATACTACATGGCAAAGAGAAAGAATGAAATATGGCTATTTGTAGCAACGTGGATGGACCTCAAGGGTGTCATGCTAAGCAAAGTAAGTCAGGCGGAGAAGAACAGATACCATATGTTTGCACTCACAAGTGTAACAGGAGAAACTTAACAGAGGACCGTGGGGGAGGGGAAGGAGGAAAATAGTTAAGGAGAGGGAAGGAGGCAAATCATGAGAGACTCTTAAATACGGAGAGAACACACTGATGGCTGAAGGGGGAGGGGGAAAATGGGGGGGTGGGCATGGAGGAGGGCACTTGTGGGGAAGAGCACTGGTTGTTATAGGGAAACCAACTTGACAATAAACTATAAAAAAAAAGATGAAGCTAAATTAATACTTCTGCTGATGAAGAATTGGCTGGAATACGAGGGGCTGACAGGTCCTGTCTGACATCTGCTAAGGACTGAAATTCACGCTGATGGCAGCACTCAGGAACAGGAGCAACGTCTACCTACCACCCGAGTCTCGCGTAAGGAAAAGACAGGAAGTAAGATGCCAGGGGGCTGGAGACGTGCTTCAGCGACTGCTGAGAGCCGCCTGTGAACATGGTCCGTATGTTCCTCTCCAGAGCCTGGTACATGAAAGTAAGGGACTCCTGGAAGACAGAAGTATTACAGGCAGTTGAAGACACGTGCCATAATCAACAGAACTATTACTTCTTGTCAAAGGTATCGGGCTGTCTAAAGGGAGCCAGCTGTGACAAGTGCTAAAAGAAATAAAGCATTGATTCCATCACTAGCTAAGATCACGCGGGATGGGCAGTCAGGCAGGGCATCACTACCCCCCGTGTGCACTGTTCAGCCTGGAGCTCACACCAGCGGGCAAGGAGGGGGCTTCACCTGAACCGGTCAGGATTGTCTGTGCTCTGCGCAGGCCTGAGGAACAGAATGAAATGAAGCTAATGGAACTTAAAAAGTTCATTCAGTATAGAACTGATTATGTATGCGTGCGTGCACGTGTGTGTGCATGTGTGCACATGTGCATGGGCATGTCTGTGTGTGTGTGCGTGTCTGTGTCTGTCTCTGTGTCTTTATTTTTCCCCCAAAAGAACCGGACCACCACCAAGATGCCACAAGCACCCTCCAAACTGCGACCAGTGCAGGCGCGTCAGGCATGGGAGCTCAGCGGCAGAGCAGGGACGTAAGACGAGGTCCCCAGCATAGGGACGCTCACTTGTCCTTAACGTGCTCGCACAGACCCGAGCGGCCCGAGTGACCTGGCTGAGTACTAGATCCTTCCAAGTCCAGCAGATACAACTCTAAATCCACCTGCAGAAATCATGAGACTGCATGAGAATTCCCAGGGCTGCCGCAGGTGGAGTGCCATCGGCCAGAGCAGGGGACAGCCCCAGGCAGCCAGGCCCCAGAGGGGAGCCTGCCAAGGGCCCTGCAGCAAAGCGCTGTGCCTCCCGGGTTCCCCTCCAGCCCCCTGGCAGGCTGTGCACACACACCCGTCCTAACACCCAGCTCTGCCTTGCTTATCTATCCGGGAAACATTTAATCGGCGCCTGCTGTGAGCCAGGCACCACGACAGGCCTCGGGAACATAAAGCCCGTCGCCTGTAGGACTTGCCTTTTCACGAAAGAGACAGATCCGAGTAACTAGGACAAGACGGAGAGGGCCAGGACAGGGGGTCCCAGGTCAGAACTGGCTGCGGAATGCGCAGAGCCCAGTGCAAACCGAAAGCACGGAGCTGGTAGGAATTTTAACCAGGTTAAAATCCTAACTCAGGTAAGGGGCCCTCCTCAGGGCGGCTACAGGCTCCCCCCATGTCGGCACTGGCTGCATACCCACAGAGCAGACCCGCCCAGGCCCCTGCCCAACTCCCAGAGGCACCGTTTAGATGATGTCACGTGAACCCTTCTGCCAACGTTAAGAGCTCTCTCACAGTCCAGCGCTTTCCCAAACTTCTCCAAGTACCTCGTGTCCCTTTGTCTTGTTTTCCAGGCCAAGTCTACTCATACCTCCAAATACCCCCAAACTTTCCCAATCCACTGCCAGAGATACAAGCTCACTGATGAAACACTATCTCCTACTCACGGCCTAAGTCAAATGCCACCTCTGCCATGCAGCCTTCTCTGATTGACAGCAGAGATGGAAGTTTTGTCACACAGGCAGAGTATTCCCCACCCGCATGTTGTTTGCTGCATACCACTTATGTACGATCATGTGTGTCCGTATCACACCAAGCAGATAGCTATTCTCAAGGTCACAGTCTACTTCCCTTTCATCTTACACGCCCAGTTGAGTGACACTTAACTTTTTTTTTTAATTATTATTATTAATTTTTGAGAGACCGAGAAAGACCAAGCATGAGCAGGGCAGAGAGAGAGAGACACAGAATCCAAAGCAAGCTCCAGGCTCTGAACTGTCAGCACAAAGCCGAACACAGAGCTCGAACCAATGGACTTCAAGATTATGGCCCGAGCCAAAGTTGGAAGATTAATCAACTGAGCCACCCAGGTGCCCAAGTGTCTGACACTTAAAAGATGATCGCACAGATGGATTTCATATGCAGCGTCTGTCGGGCCACCTTGGGCTCCATGGGACTTGCCAAAGGCCACGAAGATCCAGACTCACATCTTAGGAGAAAACCAGATTTGGAGGTCAAGGGTATTTGCTGGCCTGCATGACACAGGATGCTCAGTGAACAATGGAACAGCCACTGTGTCTGCAGGTCAAGATCACAGGGGGCAGCTCGCCCCCTCCCCCAAGAAGCAGAGAACTCTTACCGAGGTCCAGGAATCCACACGGAAGAACACTCCTCTTTCCGTATAGTTTATATTTTTTCCAGCCTCTTTAGTGAGGGATGCAGTCAAATTCCTATGGAAATCACTTTTCTCTGCTTTTGAGCTGCTGAAATGGAGAGCAACATGGGACAGATTGAGAAGACAACAGGCGGACAAATGACGGACATGAAGTCAGGTCCATCACGGGCGAAAGACCACAACATCCTGCTATCTGGAAGGTGAAGGAGAAAGACCTTCACAGGACAATCCACAGAATCGTAGTGGACACATTTCCAAGGTTTAAGAGCCAGTGCTTATAAAAAAAAAAAAAAAAAAATGCTTGCTGGAGCCTCCAAATCTTAGGGCATAAATTTCTTCCAGATTACTTTAAAAAAAAAAAAAGGTATTTCAGTATTTCATGCAAATGGTCAAGAAATAGTCGGTAGGTGGAGCGCCTGGGTGGCTCTGTCAGTTAAGCATCCGACTTTGGCTCAGGTCAATCTCACGGGGAGTTCGACCCCCCACTCGGGCTCTGTGACAATAGCTCGGAGCCTGGAGCTGCTTCGGATTCTGTGTCTCCCTCGCTCTCTGCACCTCCCCCAACTCACACTGTGTCTCTCTCAAAAATAAATATTTTTTTAAAACTACTTAAAAAAGACCTAGTTGGTAGGTATTTGGGATGCTGGTATGCAGGCACACTTACTTATCTTCAAAGACACACTAGAATGAATCGTACAATTAAAGTATGTTTTCAAAGTCATAGATTTTAAGAGACAACAAGCCAGATGGCCAGAGAAGCCAGGGGAACAGGAATGAATGTAAGGGCCCGTGTACGGCCCCAGCGGGTGCAGGGACTCTGACAACCTAGATGCTACAAGCCCGAGCCAGAGGCATTCAATTCAGTTACATTAGAAAAAAAAGATGTACTCAATTTAAATAAATTAAACCATCACAATTTCACTGAGCCTCTCTGCACCTCTGCTGCCCTGAAGCTCTCTGCTCTCCTGCCCCAGGGTCCTTCACTGCAACGTCGTCGGGGTACCTCCCCCTTGCTCCCCCTGAACCTGTCCATTTAAACACCACTTCAGCACCAAGGGCTCTCCAGGGACCGGGTCAGGACACTTCGTGGTACCTCCTGGTCCTTGCTGACAGCGGAGAGGATTCACCAGTTTTGTTGAGCGCACATCCACCTGCCGGACGCACACCTGGGCGGGCAGGGAGGGTTTTCCGTCCTGCTCAGGCCGAGGCCTCACCGCCTAAGCCGGCTCCTGGCAGCCAGTGATGGGGACATGCTCTTTCTTTTTCTTTACTGAGATGCAGACTATGAATGCAGTTGTAAGAGCATGTGGTGGGGATGGGGGCCTGAGAGGGGCACCCCCCCAGAACACACGTCAGGCCCCTAGCCCTCTCCCTCAGGAGCTATCCGAGAACCTTCTCCTCACCTTGTCGCCTCGAGGACTACTTTTCAGGGTGAAATTTGGGTGAAGTTTAGGCAGACTACCAATGATAGTAATACTACTATTAACTACCATTTTTATTCTTCGGTGAGCAGCTCACTGATGTACTAAATGCTTCCCATTCATTCTTGCACGAAATCCAGGCCATGATTCTGGGAACACGGACGTAGGTTTTTTTTCTATTTTGCCAAAGGAGGAAGTTCTACCTCAAAAAATTTAAGCAAACTGAAAATCACATGGCTGTAAGTGGGGGACCTGGACCTTGAACCTACATATCTCCTGGTCCACACACCCCATATTTTCAAGTCTACTAAGCACCCTTCCGTGTGCTCTTTGTGTTGATGTCCTTGCTTTAAGAACAATTCGGGATCCACTTACCCTGGGACGCCGGTCTGCTGGCCGCCACAGGCAATGAACAGAGGGTTCTCGGGCAGACTGCAGTCGCTGGGGAAACAGATGAATCAGGCATTTTCCTACCACCTGCTTTCCAGGCACGTATTTTACTGGGAATCGGTGGGGCACCTAAAGCCACCCCGAAAGTCTTAGTCTAGAGGCATCGATGATGGAGCCAGACACACTGGAAGGACCAAGGCCTCCGCGGTGAGGCTGCACAAGCCGCCTGCAGGCAGCTCGTGGTGACACAGGCAGCCCCATGCTCACCCCATCTCAGCCGCCCTCCCCCTCCCATGCACCTGCCCCGCCCACCCCATCTCACGTTGCCCTCCTCTGCCCAGGCACCTGTTCCACTGCCCCATACTCCCATGAACCCTCTGGGAGTTGGAGACGAAAAGAAACAGATTCCCAACGGCCCACCTCTCTGCCCAATTATGCCCACATATGCCTGAATGGGTCTCACTTCCTTCATCTTATTTCTTTAAAAACAAAGATTTGCAAACTGACACGGCCACTGAGACTACGTAAGAGGCGAACTTGCCCTCTCCCTCTAGAAGGAAGTACTAAGCAAGGAGTATTACAACAGTTTGTTCTTGGGGCACCTGGGTGGCTTGGTTGGTTGAGCGTCCAACATCACTTCAGGTCAGGATTTGAGGGTTTGTGAGTCCAAGCCCCGCACTGGGCTCCGAGCCCACGTAGGATCCTCTGTCCACCTCTCTGCCCCTGCCCTGCTCACGCTCTCTCAAAAATAAATATTTTTTTTAAAAGTCTGTTCTAGAGAAAGACCACGGCAGTTTAGACCCCATCCTATGGGGCAAGGACCAGTCACGGGACAAGGAATTCAGAAAATGAGGCGGGAAGAAGCTGAAGGCGAACTTCTAATCAAAGTCCTCTCTCTCGGGCCAGCTTCCAGCTTCAGAAAAGCTTCTTCCTCAAATTCTGTTCTCCGATGCCAGGACTCAGATGGCGGCCTTGTAGCAAGAACGCCACAGTCACACATCATTGGGGAATTATGCAGAGCTCTGGCTGGAAACACAACTACCATCTTTCCACTGTTTCTTTAGGAAAAAACACTAGGATCTTAAAGCAACAAATTTGCTTTGGAAGACAATTATTGGTAAGCCCATTAGAATGCTTATCATGGGACGGTGTACACATTGTTTCTTTCAATTATGAATTTGCATCCTCTTTGGAGCCTTTCTCCAAATTTCCCATCAAGTTCCACAAATTCTGATGAACCTTCCTTTGTGTGTATGAAGAGGCAATCAATTCACAGAACTTTCTGCCTTGATAAATTAGAATGGAGATCAAGAGACAAATCTGTTTCTTCTCAAATAGTTCTCCTAATTAGAGAGGAAGCTCTAGCCGTCCATAGCGACTTGGACAACCTTCCCGAAACAAACATCAAAACTGTTCTCCACTTGAGGATTATTACACATGGACTTTATAAAACAAGTAAGTGTTGGGGCACCTGACTGGCTCAGTCTGAAGAGCATGCAACTCTTACTTTTGGGTTTGTGAATTCACATCCCATGTTGGGTAGAAAGATCACATATAAATAAAATCTTTAGGGGCGCCTGGGTGGCTCAGTTGGTTAAGCGTTCAACGTTGACTCAGGTCATGATCTCGCGGTCGTGGGTTTGAGGCCCACATCAGGCTTGCTGCTGTCAGTGCACAGTCTGCTTTAGATCCTCTGTCCCTCTCTCTCTGTCCCTCCCCCGCTTGCACGCTCTCAAAAATAAATAAAACTGAGCCTGGCTGGCTCAATTGGTTAAGTGTCGGACTCTTGATTTTAGCTCAGGTCATGATCTCATGGTTTGTGGTTTCGAGCCCCAAGTCAGACTCTGTGCTGACAGCTCAGAGCCTGGAGCCTACTTCAAATTATGTCTCCCCTCCCCATTCACTCTTTCTCTCTCAAAAATATTTTTTAAAAATTTAATTTTTTCTGGGACTCCTGAATCATAGGTGTCCCAGAAGATGAAGAGAGAGGAAAAGAGGTAAAGGGTTATATGAGTAAATCATAGCGCAAAAGTTTCCTAACCTAGGGAAAGACACAGACATCAAAATTCAGGAAGCACAGAGAACTCCCATTAGATACCACAAAAACCAGTCATCAACAAAGCATATCATAGTCAAATTCACAAAAACAGGCAAAGAAAGAATCATGAAAGCAGGAAGGGAAAAAAGTCCTTAACCTACAAGGGAAGACAGATCAGGTTCGCGCAGACCTATCCATAGAAACTTGGCAGGCCAGAAAGGAGTGGCAGGATATATTCAATGTGCTGAATCCAAAAAATATGCAGCCAAGAATTCTTTATCCAGCAAGGCTGTCATTCAAAATAGAAGGAGAGATAAAAAGTTTTCCAGACAAACAAAAACTAAAGGAGTTCATGACCACTAAACCAGCCCTGCAAATAAATTTTAAGGAGACTCTGAGGGGAGAAAAGACAAAACAAAACAAAAAGGACCAAAAGCAACAAAGACTAGAAAGGACCAGAGAACATCACCAGAAACTCCAACTCTACAGGCAACATAATGGCAATAAATTCCTATCTTTCAGTACCCACTCTAAAGGTCAATGGACTAAACTCTCCAATCAAAAGACGCTCCAATCTGTTATCATAAGGTAACAGAATGGATAAGAAAACAAGATCCATCAATATGCTGTTTACAAGAGACCCATTTTAGACATAAAGACACCTTCACATTGAATGTTAGGGGATGGAAAATCATTTATCATGCTAATATTCACAAAATAAATAAAGCCAGAGTAGCCATACTTATAGCAGACTATCTAGGTTTTAAAATAAAGACCATAACAAGAGATAAAGAAGGGCATTATATCATAATTAAGGGGTCTATCAACCATGAATTTCTAACTATTGTAAACATTTATGCTGCAAACGTGAAAGCACCCAAATATACAAATCAATCACAAACATAAAGTCATTGAAAATGATACCATAATAGTAGGGGACTTCAACAACCCACTTACAGCAATAGACAGATCATCTAAACAGAAAATCCACAAGGAAGTAACGGCTTTGAATGACACACTGGACCACATGGACTTAATAGATATATTCAGAGCATTTCACCCTAAAGCACCAGAATCCACATTCTTCGAGTGCACATGGAATATTCTCCAGAATAGATCACATACTGGGACACAAATCAGCCCTCAAGAAGTACAAAAAGATCGAGATCATACTGTGCATATTTTCAGATCACAACACTATGAAACTTGGAATCAACCACAAGAAAAAATTTGGAAAGACAACAAATACGTGGACACTAAAAAACATCCTGCTAAAGAATGAATGGGGTAGCCAAGAAGTTACAGAGGAAATTAAAAAGTACATGGAAGCCAATGAGAATGATAAAACCACAGCCCCAAACCTCTGGGATGCAGCAAAGGTGGTCAAAAGAGGGAAGTATATAGCAATCCAGGCCTTCCTAAAGGAAGAAAGGTCTCAAATACACAACCTAACCTTACACCTTAAAGAACTGGAAAAATAACAGCAAATAAAACACAAAACAGCACAAGATGGGAAATAATAAGGATTAGAGCAGAAATCAATGCTATCAAAACCAAAAAAAAAAACCAAAGAACAAAAAACAAACAAACCAAAAACAAAAAAACAAAAAAACAGTAGAACAGATCAACAAAACCAGAAGCTGGTTCTTTCAAAGAATTAACAAAATTGATAGCCCCCTAGCCTGTTTGATAAAAAAGAAAAAGGACCCAAATAAAGAAAATCAAGAATAGAGAGATCACAACCAAGACTGCAGAAATACAAACAATAAGAGACTATTATGAGTAACTATACGTCAATAAAATGGGCAATCCGGAAAACATGGACAAATTCCTAGAAATTTATAAACTACCAAAACTGAAATACGAAGAAATAGAAAATTTAAACAGACGCATAACCAGTAAAGAAATTGAATTAGTAATCAAAGATATCCCAACAAACAAGAGTCCAGGGCCAGATGGCCTCCCAGGGGAATTCTACCAGACATTTAAAGAAGAGTTGACACCTATTCTTTTGAAGTGTTTCAAAAAATAGAAATGGAAGGAAAATTTACAAACTCGTTCTATTAACCCAGCATTACTTTGATTCCAAAACCAAAGATCCCACTAAAAAGGAGAACTATTTCCCTGATGAACATGGATGCAAAAATCCTCAACTAGATACTAGCTGACCAGATCCAACAATACATTAAAGAATTTTTCACCACAACTAAGTGGGATTTATACCTAGGATGCAGGGCTGGTTCAATATCTGCAAAACAATCAATGTGATACATCACATCAATAAAAGAAACGACAAGAACCACATGATCGTCTCAATCGATACAGAGAAAACATTTGACAAAACACAGCATCCTTTCTTGATAAAAACCCTCAAGAAAGTAGGGAATAAGGATCATACCTCAAGATCATAAAAGCCATATATTAAAGATACACTGCTAATATCATCCTCAATGGGAAAAAAACTGAGAGGTTCCTTCCTAAGGTCAGGAACAAGATAGGAATGTCCAGTCTCATCACTGTTATTCAACATATATTGGAAGTTCTAACCTCAGCAATCAGACAACACAAAGAAATAAAAGGCATCCAAATCAGCAAGTAGGAAGTCTTTTACTCTTTGCAGACAACATGATACTCTATATGGAAAACCCGTAAGATTCCACCAAAACAACTGCTAGAACTAATCCATGAATTCAGCAAAGTCACAATATATGAAACCAATGCACATAAATCAGTTGCATTCCTATACACCAATAATGAAGCAACAGAAAGAGAAATTCAGGTGTCTATTCCATTTACAATTATACCAAAACCCATAAAATACCTAGGAATAAACCTAACCAAAGAGGTGAAAAATCTATACACTGATAACTATAGGAAGCTTATGAAAGAAATTGAAGAAGATACAAAACACGGAAAAATATGCCATGTTCCGGGACTGGAAGAATATTGTTAAGATGTTGATATTACCCAAAGCAATCTACATATTCAATGCAATCCCTATCAAAATAACACCATCATTCTTCACAGAGCTAGAACCATCCTAAAATTTGTATGGAACCACAAAAGACCCCAAAGAGCCAAAGATCCCAAAAACCAAAGGAGGAGGCACCACAGTCCCAGACTTAAAGATGTATTACAAAGCTGTAATCATCAAGCCAATGTAGTATTGGCACAAAAACAGACACTCAGATCAATGGAACAGAATAGAGACCTCAGAAATTGACCCACAAACATATGACCAACTCATCTTTGACAAAACAGGAAAAATATCCAATGGAATAAATACAGTCTCTTCAGCAAATGGGGCTGGGAAAACTGGACAGCTACATGCAGAAAAATGAAACTGGACCACTTTCTTACACCGTACACAAAAATAAACTCAAAATGGAGGAAAAACCTAAACATAAGACAGGAAACCATCAAAATCCTGGAGGAAAAAGCAGGCAAAAACCTTTTTGACACTGGCCGCACCAACTTCTTAATTAACATGTCTCCAGAGACAAGGGAAACAAAAGCGAAAATGAATTATGGGACCTCATCAAAATAAAAAGCTTCTGCACAGCAAAGGAAGCAATCAACAAAACTAAAAGGCAACCAATGGAAGGGGAGAAGATAGTTGCAAATGACATATTAGATAAAGGGTTAGTATCCAAAGTCTATAAGGAACTGATCAAGTTCAACACCCCAAAAACAAATAACCCAGTGAAGAAATGGGCAAAAGACATGAATAGACACTTCGCCAAAGAAGACATCCAGATGGCCAACCGACACATGAAAAAATACTCAGTATCACTCATCATCAGGGAAATACAAATCAAAACAACAATGAGATACCACCTCACACTTGTCAGAATGTCTACCATTAACAACTCAGGCAACAACAGATGCTGGTGAGGATGCAGAGAAAGAGGATCTCTTTTGTACAGCTGGTGGGAATGCAAACTGGTGCAGCCACTCTGGAGAACAGTATGGATGTTCCTCAAAAAATTAAAACTAGAACTACCCTATGACCCAGCAATTGCACTACTAGGTATTCATCCAAGGGATACAAGTGTGCTGTTTCAAAAGGGCACATGCACCCCAATGTTTATAGCAGCGCTATTGACAATAGCCAAGGTATAGAAAGAGCTTAAATGTCCATCGATGGATGAATGCATAAAGAAGATGTGGTATATATACACAATGGACTATTACTCAGCAATCCAAAAGATGAAATCCTGCCATTAGTAACCATGTGGATGGAACTAGAGGGTTTGATGCTAAACGAAATTAGAGAAAGCCAAGTATCATAGGACTTCCTCCTATGTGGAATTTAAGATACAAAACAGATGAACATAAGGGAAGGAAACCAAAAATAATATAAAAACAAGGACAGGGACAAAACATAAGAGACTCTTAAATACAGAGAACAGAGGGTTGCAGGAGGGGTTGTGGGTAGGGGGCTAGGCTATATGGGTAAGGGACAGTACGGAAGATGCTTGTTGGGATGAGCACGGGGTGTTATCCAGGGGGGATGAAACCCTGGAACATACTCCTGAAATCATTATTGCACTATATACTAACTAGCTTGGGTGTAAATTTAAAAATTAATTTAAAATTTTTTAATTAAAAAAAAATAATATCTTTAAAACAAGTAAATGCAGAGAAAGAGAGGGAGACACAGAATCTGAAGCAGGCTCCAGGCTCTGAGCTGTCAGCACTGGGCCCGACGAGGGGCTTGAACCCATGAACGGTGAGATCACGACCTGAGCAAAGTCAGACGCCTAACTGACCGAGCCCCCCAGGCGCCCCGAATACTAGCAAATGTTTTTAAGGGCAAAAGAATGGCATCCAGCATATAATATCCCAGAGCTACACACATGTGGGCCTCTGATTTATACCCCAGCCCTATCCCGCTTACCTGGGGAGGCCGCCATCTGGTACAGACCTGGCCCCAGACCCCTCCTCCCACTGCCTCCTCTGCATGGGGTGCCGCCTGCAATGCCCCCTCAGTTGGGCAGCACATGGGGGCTGCCCACCCAGCAGGGTGGTGCAAGACAGATCGGGGGGTTGCCTTGGCTCCCTTGTACAGCAGGGACCCTCCAGGAGCCCCAAGGTCTACTGCAGCAGAAGTGGCTGGGCGACGCTGGCCCACACGCCCCTGGCCAGAGTCCCGGGTTAACACTCATCCCGATAGACAGGGCGGGAGCTGGCCCTCCAGGCGCTGTTCCCCGTGGGCTGAATATCAGACTCCCACAGAAGGCTGTGATTTACAAATGCATCCATCCAGGTCTCCTTTTACTCTGGAGGAGGGGGTCCGGGGCAGTGCCCTGTGAAAGCCCTTAACCCCGAGATGGCAGCAGGTGGAGAGGAGGCTCGCTGCGCCCTGGCTGCGGAACCTGTACACAGCTCAGGCCCTCCCTGAGAGGGGACACGGCACAGGGGTGGGCATGGGCCCCTCCTACGGACCACAGTTCTGCAGGATCTACCTCTCTGTCCCTAAAGCTGGGGACAGCAGCTCATGCAACCAGATGGGAGTTCCTTTCTCTCCCTCCTTGGTTATGATAGGCTAGCACTTAACGCTTGTATTTGATCAGTTGAAAACCTGAGCAACAGCGGGGAAGAGCGGGGCGGGGCAGGAGGACCTCGTGCAAGTAGAGCTGCATCTCACCTGGTCCCGTTCTCTAACATGAAGGTCGTCAGACGGTAGATGTTCGTGGACCAATAGGCCATGTCATCCAGTCCTCCCAGGAAATATTCTTGAAATTGTTCCACCAAGAATGGGGACTTTCTGGAATACGTGGGATAAAGCTACAGCAGAGAAAGAGAAAGGTTATTAATAAGTGCTTTTCCTGGTGTGTTTGTGATCCTTTAAATTGAGATTCTGAAGAATTCATTGGAATTCTGAAGAATGAACCCCTTACCTTGGAAACAGCTAGCATCTCACCATACCTGCAACACAAACGAGAATTTTGCCTCTGAGTTGGGTTTGTATAAAGAAGCGAAACAAATAATGAAGAAAAAATTCTATCAACATGTAGCGACTATCAAATCCCGTGAATCCAAAATCCAGCTCGGGAAACTAAAACGTCAGACAGCGCCCTGAGGAAGTCACACGGAGATGGGCTGCGAGCCTTGCTCTGGGCGACACCTACGTTTCCAAGAACTGAAGGTATGTACAGTCAACAATCGCACTTTTGGTGATGACTTCTCGGCCATAGAGCTTCTTATAGATTTCCAGCAGGTCTTCAACAGGCACATACCTGAGAAAGGCATTAGAACAAAATAAGATTCTGAAGTTAAAGATGATATGAGAGGCAAAAGCAGCGACTGTTTTTTGGAAGACACTTTTTTCTGTGAGATTTTTTTTAAATATAAGTTATTGTCACATTGACTTCCATACAACACCCAGTGCCCTCCTCCACACCCATCACCCATTTCCCCCTCTCCCCTACCCCACAATCCACCTTCAGTTTATTCTCTGTACTTAGGAGTCTCTTATTGCCTCCCTCCCTCCCTATTTTTCTCCCTTCCCTCCCTCCATCGTCTTAAGTTTTCCAAGATCCACATATGAGTGAAAACATATGATATGCCTTTCTCTGACTTATTTCACTCGGCATAATACCCTCCAGTTTCATCCATGTTGCTGCAAATGGCAGGATTTCATTCTTTCTCATTGCCATGTAGTACTCCATTCTATTATAAACCACATCTTCTTGATCCACTCAACAGCTGATGGACGTTTAGGCTCTTTCCATAATTTGGCTATTATTGAACGCATAGCAGCTACTGTTTACTCCAATATTATTTTGTGCCAGGCATTATGCAAAGGGCTTTCCAGGAACTACTTGATCCTACCTACAAGCCCAGGTGCGTGGTATTGCTGCTTGACATTAGAGGAAGCTAAAGCACAGAAAGTGAATTGATTTCCTCAAAGAGGCCAAACTGGCCCCTTAATCCAATATTTATAGAGATTCATTCAAAGACAGGACACTAACTCTACTGTGTAAAAAGAATTAGTCTTGTGAATTCAGTTTAAAAAGCAATAGATTTTTACTGTTTTGAGCGCTAAATTATTATTGAAAGTTGTTATTTTTAAAACACCAAAATTGAGGGCGCTTGGGTGATGAACTCACCCTTTGTGAGTTCAAGCCCCTCACTGGGCTCTGCACAGACAGCTCAGAGCCTGAAGCCTGCTTTGAATTCTGTGTCTCACCCTCTCCCTGTCCCTCCCCCACTCACACTGTGTGTGTGTGTGTGTGTGTGTGTGTGTGTGTGTCTAAAATAAATAAACATTAAAAGTATTTATTCAAAAAACACCAGTAATGGCTCCTCACCCCAACATCCTGGCTTTAGAGTATGCAGTGTAAGATGGTAAAAGGAATTCTAAGTCAGGGTTTTGATTCACAATACTCCTTATTTCAGTCAAAAGAGCAGCATACGTTAGATTAATGCTGATCATCTTCCCTTTTCATTTCTGAAGCCTTAGAATACACCAGACATGGGGTGCCTGGGTGGCTCAGTAGGTTAAGCCTCCGACTTCAGCTCAGGCCAGATCTCACGTTTGTGGGTTCGAGCCCCACATCAGGCTCTGTGCTGACAGCTAGCTCAGACCCTGGAGCCTGCTTCTGGTTCTGTGTCTCCTTCTCTCTCTGCCCCTCCCCCCCCATGCTCTGTCTCTCTCTGTATCAAAAATAAATAAAACATTAAAAAAACTTTAAAAAAAAAAGAATACACCAGACAAAAATCATAACCAAATAAAACCCAATTTTAATATATTTATGAGAAAAAAAACATCTATGGAAAAATCCATCTTTTACTTTACAAGAGCACCAGAGTGGTCCTCCCAATTAAAATAGCTCTGGGCTACAAAGATTACAAAAATATTTTTTAGATGAATCACCAAGCTAGCAAGAAAGTGAAAAATTTCCAAAGGCCCAAAACAAATGGACACTGGAAACTTGAAGAGGTAAGCAAGTGGGGAGGCCAGACTTTGCCCTGAGCTCTTGGAGATTTTTGAAGGCTGTGCAGGAGATGTGGGCTCATGCACAGAAACCTGCCAAAGCAGCCCATCTCGGAGAAGACTCTGAACTCATGGCTAGCCTTCTGCACGAGAATTAGCTAGAAATAAACCTCACCTATCAAGAAGGTCAGCAAAGAAACTGACGATGGACAAAAGGGAAAAGATATAGCTCTCCCCCTAAAAGTGGTAACTACCCCCCAGTCCCACAAATGTTCTCTCCTATTATTCGTGCTATCTCTGTAGTCAGAAAAACCTCAAGGGCTGAGGTAACTCGATGTGCTCCTAGGTTAACAGTGCCTCCCAGGAGCCTGCAGAAGTCAAGACAAACCCTCCCAGGGAAATGCAACCCTAAGCCCAGCGGTGAGTAAAGCAAGCACCATGGGACGTAACCCAGAGATCCAGGGGGATGATAACAGTAGTTGCTAAAGCAGACCTAAAGGCAACAAGCATTCATTGGAGATGAAGAGGGTCACCACGTCATGAGGAAAAGGTTCAACTCACCAGGAAGACCTGAGGTTTTTTTTAATTAAAAAAAAATTTTTTTTTGCATTTTATTTTTGAGAGACAGAGAGACAGAGTGTGAACAGGGGAGGAGCAGAGAGAGAAAGAGACACAGAATCTGAAGCAGGCTCCAAGCTCTGAGCTGGTGGTCAGCACAGAGCCCAACACGGGGCTCGAACCCACAGAACTGTGAGACATGACCTGAGCCAAAGTCGGAGTGCCTGGGTGGCTCAGTCAGTTGAGAAAGACGTAAGATTTTTAAACTCGAATGTACCTGACAACAAATCTTCAAAATGTACATATAGCAAATTGATAGAGCTTCAAGGAAAATGGGAAAAAATCCACCATCACCAGGGGAAATGTTTTTAACAAATTTCTCTCAGTAATTATTAGATTGACCTAATATAAAATTAAAAGGCTATTTTATTTATAACTTTAATAGAAAATTTAATAAGCTTAAGCTAATAAGCATACATACATTAGACCAAAAATTGGAGAACATTCTTTTCAAGCGCATATGGAATAATTATGAGAGTTGATATGTTAGACCTTAAATCAAGACTCAACGGGAGACTCCTGGCAAAGATAGCAGAGTAGGAGGAACCTAAATTGATCTCGTCCCATGGATACAACACTCACATCAGTGCAAATAACCCAGAAAATGACCCAAAGACTGGCAGAAAAATCTTCACAACTAAATGTAAAGTAGAGGCCACATTAAAGAGGGTAGAGAGGGCAGAGACACGGTGGGGCTCAACCCTGCAGGTCTGGTCACTAGAGGAAGGGAGCCATGGGTTCAGGGAGGGGCAAGGCGCAGATTATCACACTGGGGAGCCGAGGTGGTTTCTTGAACATCGATGAACTTCTCCCCAGAGTCACCAAAAAGACAGAAAGACAGAGAGATCATAAATAAACAAGAACAACAACAACAAAACTCCAAAATGAAAAGTAACTACCGACGCCAGAAACACAGAGATTATGAAAAATCATATGACGACAAGTTAGACAATCTAGAAGAAATGAATAAACTCCTAGAAAAATATAACCTACCAAAACTGAATCAGGAAGAAGTAGAACATTTCAACAAACCGATTATCAGCAATGAAATTGAATCAGTAATCCAGAAACCCCCAAAAAACAAAAGTCTAGAACCGGATGGGTTCACAGGCAAATTCTACCAAACATTCAAAGAAGAGTGAATGCCTGTTCTTCTCAAACTCTTACAAAAAATAGAAGAGGATAGAAAACTTCCAAATTCATATTATGAGGCCAGCGTTACCTTGATACCAAAACCAGAAAGAGACCGCTAAAAAACGAACAGAGGTACAGCCAATACCTGATGAACACAGATGCAAAAACCCTCAACAAAATACTAGCAAATCCAATCCAACAATACATTAAAAAAACACATTCACCATGATTAAGTAGGATTTACTCCTAGGTTGAAAGGATGCTTCTGTATTCACAAAATCAATATGATAGATTACATCAATAAAAGAAAGAATAAAAGCCTTATGATTATTTCAATAGATGCAGAAAAAGCATTTGACAAAGTAAAACATCCATTCATGATAAAAACTCTCCACAACATAGGTTTTGAGGGAACATACCTCCATGTAATAAAAGCCATATATGAAAAACTCACAGCGAACACCATAATCAATGGTGAGAAACTGAGAGCCTTTCCTCTATGGTCAGGAACCAGACGAGGATGTCCACTCCCACCACTGGCATTTAACATAGCACTGGAAGTCCTAGCCACGGTGGTTGGACAACATACATAAAAAGCATCCAAATTGGTAAGGAAAAAGTAAAACAATCACTATTTGCAGGTGCCATGATACTATATATAGAAAACCCTAAAGACACCACCAAAAAAGTACGAGAGATGATGAATGAATTCAGTAGGATCGCAGGATACCAAAGTCAATGTACAAAATTCTGTTGTATTTCTATATACTAATAATGAAGTAGCAGAAACTAAGAAAACAATCCATTTACAATTCCACCAAAACCAATAAAATATCTAGGAACTAAAGAGGTGAAAGACCTGTACTCTGAAAACTATAAAATACTGATGAAAGAAATTGAAGATGACACACCAAAAAATGAGATATTCCATGCTCATGGATTGGAAAAACAAATATTGTTAAAATGTCTACACTACCCCAGGCAATCTATGCATTTGGTGCAATCCCTAGCAAAATACCCACAGCATTTTTCACAGAGCTAGAACAAACAATCCTGAAATTTGTATAGAACCATAGAAGACCCTGAATATCCAAAGCAATCTTAAAAAAGAAAAACAAAGCTGGAGGCATCACAATTCCTGACTTCATGTTATTATTTCAAAGCCGCTCTAATCAAAATGGTAGGATACTGGCACAAAGACAGACATAGGTCATGGACCAGAATAGAAAACCCACAAGTGAGCCCACAACTCTATGGTCAATTAATCTGTGACAAAGCAGGAGAGAATGTCCAATGGGAAAAAGACAGTCTCTTCAACAAATGGTGCTGGGAGAGCTAGATAGCAACATGCAGAAGAATGAAACTGGACCACTTTCTTACACCATACACAAAAATAAACTCAAAATGGATTAAAAAACTAAATGTGTAATCTGAAACCATAAAAATCCTAGAAGGGATCCCAGGCTGTAATTTCTGACATCAGCCATAGCAACATTTTTCTAGATATATTTCCTATTGGGACTTCATAAAATAAAAAGCTTCTGCACAGCAAACAATCAGCAAAGCTAAAAACATCCTACTGAATAGGAGAATATATTTTCAAATGACATATCTGAGAAAGGGCTAGTATCCAAAATATAAAAGGAATTGATATAAGTCAACACCAAAAAATAATAATAATCCAATTTTAAAATGTGCAGAGAACATGGACGTTTCTCCAGAGAGGACATCCAGATGGTCAAAAGACACATGAAAAGATGATCATCACTCATCATCAGGGAGACACAAATCAAAACTAGAATGAGATATGACCTCACACCTGTCAGAATGGCTACAATCAACAACACATGAGACAATGGTGTTGGTGAGAATGTGGAGGAAAAGGAACCATCATGCATTGTTGGTGGGAATGCAAACTGGTACAGCCACTGTGGACAACAGTGTGGAGTCTCCTCAAAAAGCTAAAAATAGAACTGCCCTACCATTCAGCAATTGCATTATATGATATTTATGCACAGGATACAAAAATACTAATTCAAAGGGATACATCACCCCAATACTTACAATACTATTATCTACAATAGCTGAATTAGGGAAGCATTCCACGTGTCCATCAACTGATGAATGGATAAAGAAGGTGTGGTATATATATATATATATATATATATATATATATATATATATATGATGGAATATTAATTGGCCATAAAAAAAGAGTGAAATCTGGTCATTTGCAACAACATGGAGGGATCTAGAGAGTATATTACTAAGTGAGAGAAGTCCAAGAAAGACAACACCATGATCTCATTCATATGTGGAATTTAAGAAACAAAACAAATGAACAAGGGGAAAAAAAAGAGAAAACAAACGGACCCTTAACTATAGAGAAGAAACTGATAACTAGGGAAGGGACTAAGAAGGGAGATGGGAAGGGGGATGGAGGAAATAGATGAAGGGGTAAGAGCACACTTATCGCGATGAGCACAGAGTAATGTACGGAACGGCGGAGTCACTATGTTGTACACTAACATGACACTAGGTTAACAATACTGGAATTAAATTTTAAAACTTTTAAAAAGATTCTACACATTTTACAAGAAATGGAAGAAAATAAATATAGGAGTAAAAAGTAATGAAAGAGAAGATGAACATATAATAGGATGAATAAAGCCAAAAGTTCATTCTTTAAAATAATAAAACTGAAAAATATTATTTGAGATTAATTGCTGAAGATGTAAGAAAAAACAGGATAAAGAACATTTATGGATAACAAGAACACAAGTATGAATTAAAAATATATATATTATGAACAACTTTATGCTACAGTATTTAAATGGAGTGTTTAAACAGTCCTGGAAAAAGAAAACTCCTTAAGAAGAGGTTAAAAAACTCTATAATCCTCTAACCCTTACAGAAGTTTTTAAGAAGTCCCTACAAAGAATATCTGGCCTAGAGAACTCCACAAAGTCCACCGAACATTCAGGAAAACAAAGTTTTCATCTTACACAGACTTCCAGCGAACAGAAAAGGAAGGAACGAACATTCTCCACCAGATGTCATGAGGCCAGCCCAATCTTGTTACCAAAACCAAACAAGGACAGAAGAAAGGAAAAATCACAGTACAAGCTCACCCATATAGAAAAACACAAAAACCCCAGGCAGCAATAGATGCAACAAATATTAAAAAGAAAATAAGTTATTGCAAAGTTGGTTCGTCCCAGGAATTAAACTTGATTCAATATTAGCGAATAGACTAGTAGAATCACTGTATTAACAGATTAAGAAAAAAAAATTTCAACAGATGCAGAGTAACAGTTCAATATGTAAGAAGTTAATTCATAATAAAAACTACTAGCAAACTGAAATAAGAAGGGAACTGCCTTAAGTTGATAAAGGATGGTCACAAAAAATCCACAGCAAACATTCTAGGTAATGAAATTTTGAAAGCGTTCTCTTCAAGATCACAAACAAGGTCAGTATGCTCAGTATCACCACTTCTTTAATTTTTAATGTTTATTTATTTTTGAGAGAGAGAAAGAAAGAGAGTGAGTGTGTGGGGGAGGGGCAGAGAGCAAGGGAGACACAGAATTCAAAGCAGGCTCCAGGCTGTGAGCTCTCAGCAGTCTGACATGGGGCTCAAACCCACAAACTGTGAGATCAAGACCTGAGCTGAAGTTTGACACTTAACTGAGGCACCCAGGCACCCCTCAGTAACACCCCTTCTATTGAACTAAAAACATTAGCCAGCATGATGCAGCAGAACAAAGAAACTTATAAAGGAAATAGGAAAAGCAAAATGGTGACGTTCTGTAGATGAGACACTGTGAATCTACAGCAAATTCAAAAGCATCTCCAGATACATTTGAATTAGTAAGAGAGCTTAGGAATGTTGCTAGATACAAAAATCAAAATTAGAAAGTTAACTTGCATCTCTATACAGCAACAATTAGAAAATAAAACTGTTAACAAAAGTTACCATGTATGGTAGCAAATAAAGTCTCTGCAACTTAATGAAATAAAGTATGTAAGACCTTGATGACAAAATGTATGAAGCTTTAAAGTCATTAAAGACGTAAATAAATATATAGCAGATTTATGGCTAAGAAGACTCAATATTGCAAAGTTGTTAATTCTCTTCCAATGGGTCTCTAGATTTTTAAAAATTCGAATTAAAATTCCAACAAGATGTTTCTTAGAACATGGCAACTTGCTCCTATCACTTTATTTGAAGGCGCCAAGCAAAAGAATATGCAAGGTATGTCTAAAGAAAAAGCACAGGTGCACCTGGGCAGCTCAGTTGGTTGAGTTACTGACTTCAGTTCAGATCATGATCTCATGGTTCATGGGTTTGAGCCCTGAATCGGGCTCTGTGCTGACAGCATGGAGCCTGGAGCCTGGAGCCTGGAGCCTGCTTCAGATTCTGCATCTCCCTCTCTCTCTGTTTCTCCTTCACTCATGCTCTCTCAAAAATAAATGTTAATAAAAAAATTAAAAAAATAAAGAAAAAAGGGCAGGCTGACAGACCAGCCCTACTTCATGTCAAGATGTATTATAAAACCACTGTAACTTTTAAAAATCAGTATTGCTCATGGACAATTAGATCAATAGAACAAAACAGAAAGCCTAGAAATGGACCCAAACACATTTGGAATTTTAACTTATGTCAGAGATGGCATTATAGAACAGTGAGGAAAGGGTAGACATGGATAAGTGCCCTGACTTGGAAATTATCAGTTATGTCTCCAGAAAGAAAGAAAATCAGATTTTATCTCAGATTATACAAAAAAAATTAACTCCAGGTAGATGAAAGACAAAGTTAAAAAAAAAAAAAAAGCTCTTGAAGGTTAAGTAGGAGAAAACTTCATGCCCTCAAGTAGGGAAAGATTTCTTAAGACATCAAAGTACAAATTACAAAGGAGACAACAGATGTAGTCCACTACTCTATGTTAAAATTAAGTTCCATTTGTTGAAATACATTGTAAGTAAAAAGATGTGCCACACACTGTAAAAAGATATTTGGAACAAAAAAATGATAAACTGACTAAAGATTAGGAGCCCTATATATATAAAAAACACTCAGAAATAAGTAAAAAGGATAAAGAAACCAACAGAAAAAATAGGCTAAAAACTAAACAAAATTTTTCACTTAGTATCAAACACAGACACAAAAAAATCAAACATGAAGGAATGTTCAACCTCATTATTAGTCATCTGGGAAATGCAAATTAAAACTTTAATGAGATACCATTACACACCAAACGGGTTATTTTTAGTTGGACAGTGCCCAGCATTGGAGAAGGCAGACACAGAATTACCAGAGTAGAAATTGGGAAGATCTTTCTGAAAGTCTGGGCTTACTTGGTAAAGTTAAACATGAATAGGCCCTATGACCCATCAGTTCCATTTCGAGTGGTGATTACGAGAGATTCCCCTCTGGTGTATGTACAAAAAGGTTCCCGGGAACGCTATGTGTAAAGCAAAAACACTCCATATGGCTGACCTATCCATGCCCAGGAGAATGGAGTAATTCATCTGGTATATCCTTACAAGGGAGTACCATGGAGTGGGGAAATGAATGAACTACCGCCAAACACAGCCATGCGATTCTATCTCAGAAACAGAAATGTGAGCAAAATGTGAAGAATATGTGCTATACAATTCTATTTATCTAAAGTTTCAAACCATGTACTATTTTGTTTATGGACACATCCCCATGTATTAGACTATAGAGAAAGGCAACAACATGATAAACAAGAAATCCACAGTAGGAGTTACCCCAGTGGGAGAGAAGGTGAGGAGAGAGGGTAAGAAACCGATAAAGGTACCAGGAAGGCCCGATTCCTTAAGCTGAGTGGTAGCTACACAGGTGTACATCTTAGGTCTTTTATAAATATGTATGTGTATGTAACTCACAAGTTTAAAGAATCTACTTAGACCATTCTAATCTGTAGTTTTACCTTTCAGAATTTACAAATGCAGAAGCCTTCTTCTTCCATCATAGGTTGTATTTTCTAAGGGATAAGAAAGGTCAATGCCATTTGGAGAACGCGTATGTGAGTGTGCAATGCTCTTACCAGTGCCGCGCGAGGTAATTAAAATTAAATTCAAATTGGCTCAACACATCTCCTCCTATGGTACAAGAAAAATATGCACATTTGGTCAGTCAGCGACAGTGTGTAGCATGCTTCCTTCAACACAAACTTGCACAGTTTAGGTTATTAGTTTGTCACATTGTCATATGTTTCTGTTTGTTGTTTCAGGTGTAGCATATCTTTAAAGAAAAGTGATCTTTTATATCTTAGGCAGTAAAACATATGAAGTAAGAATGAAATACCCATATAAGTAAAAGGTTTTTTTGCTTTAAGGAAAGATGAACCATAAAAGTTCTTTGAACACTCCATTCCCATCCGCTTTGGATACTGGAAGGTAATTTACTACAGGAGCAAGAAAGCTGAAGTATGGGGTGATATTAGGTACGGGGTTTTAACCTGATATAAAGTAAAGCTTTTTAAAATTATGACACAAGTCAATGGGGAAATGTGATTTTTTAAATTAAAAAAAACCACATATACAACTTTTTGGAAATACATCTCTATGTTAAAGTATATACCCATACTATAAATGAATTATTAAAACAGAGAGCTAGTTAGTCTATGTACTGGTAAGATAAGATAAAAATACATATTTTGCTTTAAATATTTGTTTCTTTTTTAGTATCAACTGAATTTCATACACACACAAACGAGAAAGAGATAACACACCAAGCCCACCATGTCTACACACGTCTTTGCCAACAGATGCTTCCGGAAGCATCTGTTATTATCTAGACACCTGCCTGCTTACTAGATATTTCACAAGGTGACTTAATACCTACAACCTAGAGTATGAAAATGATATTTTTACTCAAGGGAGCCACTAGCCAGTTCTAACTCATTATGAAATGGTCTCAGTTAAGGAGAAAGAAGCAGGTTATTAAAAATGGGGAAATACAGAATTAAGATAGAGACTCTGGGACAAGTGAGTTATAATTACTGCAAAAAGAAAATTTGGCAAATGTAAATAAATAGTACCAAAGTCACCAGCCGGATGCGCCTCAGAATAGGAGCCATGAAAATCAACCTGAAAAAGAAAGAGAAAAGCCGATGTGTATGCATGTATAGATCACAAACTGCAGCCCGGGCCTCTAGCCCACGGCCAAGCTGGGAGCGGGAAGGTGAAGGTCTCCCCCAATGAAATGCTAAAGGTATGGATGGATGGACTCAATCTTCAAATTAGGTTTCATTTTATTATTTTATTTTTATTATAAATATACTTATATATTTAATACATATTATATATTATAGATATCAAAACAATTATATTTGTTAAAAATTATATTGGCAGCTGGGCTGTATACCTATCGTCTGGTGGTAAATAAAGCTATTGCAAATGTTTGCACCTCTGAGGATATATACACAGTCTTGATGGAGTCCAAGCATGAGCTCCTCACAGAATGGTACTAATGTCCACTGGTGGCCAGAAGGGACTTCCAGAAAGAAGTCACCAGGGAAGATGGCCATCTTCAGTTTGGGGATATGGCGGTTTCATACAGAACAGTAAGGGGAGATGGGCAAAATGGATGAAGGGGGGGCAGGGGGTACAGGCTCCCAGTTGGGGAATGAATTCGTCACGGGGGTAAAAGGCACAGCACTGGGACTGGTGTGGTATGTCGTGTGGTGACAGCAGCTATGCTTGTGAGCACGGCATAATGCATCAGGTTGTCCGATCGCTAGGTTGTGCACCTGGGATTAATTAACAGCGTATCAACCACACTCAAAAAATTAAAGGGGCGCCTGGGTGGCTCAGTCGTTTAAGCATCCGACTTTGGCTCAGGTCATGATCTCACGGTTCGTGGGTTCGAGCCCCGCATCAGGCTCTGTGCTGACAGCTAGCTCAGAGCCTGGAGCCTGCTTCGGATTTTGTACCTCCCTCTCTCTCTCTCTCTGACCCTCCCCTGCTCATGCTGTCTCCGTCTCTCAAAAATAAATAAAAAATCATAAAAAAAATTAATTTAAAAAGGTAAATTTTTTAAAGAAAAACAAACACAGGGAAGCACTACTTTCAAGAGAACAAAGTGGCAGCTCTTCATAGCCTCACAAATACACAACTTGAGTAAAACACGAAATTTCCCCAGTATGGTTTGTGACTACAGAACATCACGTTTATCGCTGTTCTCAGGGCACATGAGTGAGGGGCTAATGCCTGGGTGATGAATGTACAGAAAGCAGGAAGATTAAGAGGAATCCATAGGAAGAGAGGGAAATCTAACCAATGCTGCTGTGGGCAAGAAGTCTTGCTTCCAAGCAATAGCCCAATTATGGAAAGAGCCCAAATGTCCATCAACTGATGAATAGATTAAGACAACATGGTGTGTGTACACAATGGACTACTACTTAGTGATGGAAAAGAACGAAATCTTGCCATTTGCAACAACATGGAAGGAGCTGGAAGGTATTAGGCTAAGCGAAATGAGTCAGAGAAAGAAAGGTATCACATTATTTCATTGATATGTGGAATTTGAGAGACTTAACAGATGATCACAGGTGAAGGGAAGGAAAAATAAAATATAAACCGAGGGAGGCAAACCATAAGAGACTCTTAAATACAAAGAACAAACTGAGGGTTGACGGGAGTGGGGGAAATGAGTGATGGGCACCAAGGAGGGCACTTGCAGGAATAAGCACTGGATGTCATACGGAAGAGATGGATCACTGGATTCTACTCCTGAAGACTATACTGTATGTTAACCAACTTGAAAATAAATAATAAAATATAAATTATTTTTTAAAAGCAAAGAAAAAAGAAAAAAGAAGGCTGGCCTCCACATGCTCTGTGCATGACCTCAAGCTTTCCTCTCCCTAAAAGGGTCCGTTTTTCATCATGGGTAGGACAGTATCACTCCCGCATTACCATTAACCCGAAGACGGGTACTCACGGCTGCCATTGTCCTGAGGAACCCTTGCTGGATCCCCAGGCTGTGCCAGCTGACATCGGCCACCATGTGAGAGGTGACTCCCAACAGGAACGCCACCAATTTCTCCGTGTCCTGCCAAAGAAGCAAATTAGAGTCCTATGTGCTTGGGTTATTCTATAAAAATCCTATTAAAAGTTTTAATAAGTATGCGTTCCATTATTGAGACTTAAAAATAAAATCAGAGGCAGGTATGTTGTAGTTTCTAGTTACAAAAACCATAAGGGACTCTTCAAAACATTTTACAGATTTCAGATTAATTACTCTTGGAACAAAACAAGGAAGAGACATACCCCCAACATTTTTAAGTGGTTTATTGAGATATTAACTAGTCATATACTGTGTTTGGCATTGAAGGCGTGCAGGGTGGGGGGGGTGCCCCCTCCCAGAGCCTGGCGTGGGGACGGGGGATGGATGGGGGACAAACGTAAGGGACTCAGTGGGTCCAGAACAGAATTTCTTCTTGGCCTTCGAGGGCCGTGCCTACCTTCTCCCAGGGAAGGGGGAAATTCTCTCGGATGTAATGCACGCTTGCATTCAGAAATGGGGTCCAGTGAGTGCTCTCGGACACATCGTGGAATTGTCCTGATGGAACAGAAGGTCTCAGGAGTCTTAACAAGCTGGAAATTCCCAGTCAAATCTGCCACCTTGGCGGCCCGCTGCAACCCTCCTCCCCCTTCCCTCCGAGTCTCTTAGTTTCTTCTCTTGATGTTCAGAGGACTCCTCTAGAACAAAAGAGAGCACAGAGAGACACAGACACCGACAGAGAAGCCTGAGCTGGCTCACAGCATCACGAATCACCTGGGCTGCATAGAGGCCAGAATGGGTTTCAATTCTGTGCTCCAAAGGGAAGGACAGGAGGGGGCGCCTGAGGGGCTCAGTTGCTTAAGCATCTGACTCGATTTCAGCTCAGGTCATGATCGCATGGTTTGTGGTTTGTGAGATGGAGCCCTGCACCCAGCTCTGCGCTGACAGCATGGAGCCTGCTTGGGATTCTCTCTCCCTCTCTCTCTTGCCCCTCCTTCAAAGTAAAATAATTTTAAGACATAATAAAGGGAAGGAGAGGGGTGAGTGGTGTGAGGGCAGGTGCAGTGGGACGGGGTGTACAGGTGTGTGGGGGGAGGGTATATTTACATGTGATCTTTGTCCATCACAGTCCACCCTCCTACAGAGCACAAAAGACAGAAGTAGATACTTCAAAGGCTTTTAAGCATTTTAATTAACAATTGTTTTATAACAGCACCGGCCCCAAGCATGGCTGAGTGTCTTTATTCCCACAGTGGGGGTTGGAAAGACAGGCCTGGACATCTACTTGAAACCTCCCAAAGCCACACCTTCTTCCTGGGGGCAACCGAAACTGGAACTCTGAAGTTTAGGTCCCTCAGTTCAAGTATTTTGCTGCCACTAAAGTAAAAACAGCCTAACCAGTTTCCAATCATTGCTTTTTCTGAAAAGAACTTTAAAGACGTTGCAACTAAGATATTTGACTTGCACTAATGGTTTTCCTAGAGATAAAACTTACAATTCCTATCTTACAGAACTCAGTACAAATCCAAAATTAAATAAAGCAGTAGCCCTTTTGACAAACCTTCCCTTAACCAAACTGCTTTCTGTTCCCCTCTGTAATCTGACTGACCAGAAGCAAAAGACCCCCCCCCTCCTCCCCGGCCAGGGCCTGGGGCAGGGTGGTGGCCAGCAGGCTCCTGTCCCCACAGCCGCACTGTGTTACAGGAAGTCAGCAGGGTTCCTTCCATTCCTGGCTAGGATGGTCCTCAGTGTTGTAGTTAGGGGATTTGCTCAGTATTAGGTAAACTGAGGCAACAGAAGGATAAAAACAAAGCTGTTTCTTTGGCAGCTGAGCATCTGAGACGGTTTTCTTTCAGGAGATGCCATGAAAGTGAAACCCAAAGATGAAAGACGGGTGCTGTGGAAGTCAGTATATGTGAGACCCAGGGGAGATCTGGAAAATTTTCAAGTCTAAGAGGAGTGTGCATCAAATTCCTTATAATCAGCACATATTTTATAATTTTTTAATGTTTATTACTTTTTTTTGAGAGAGAGAGAGAGAGAGAGAGAGAGAGAGAGAGAGAGAGGAGGGGGGAGGGAGGGGGAACAGAGAGAGAGGAAGACAGAATCTGAAGCAGGCTCCAGGCTACAAGTTGTCAGCACGGAATCAGGGCTCAAAACCATGAACCGTGAGATCACGACCTAAGCTGAAGTCAGATGCTTAACTGACTGAGCCACCCAGGCGCCCATATTTTATCATTCTAAGTGACCTCACTGATGAACCAGTCTGTGCTGGTTGGGGGAGAGCATCTACTGCTGTGGGGAAAATGGAAAATTCAGGAGAGTGGGGACCCCTTTCTTACTCTTCTCAAAGCCCGCAGTACTGTGTTTAGTTGTCTCTTAAAATGGCGTATGTTAAGCCAGTTTTCTCAAATTTAATGGACCAAAAATAGTCCTTTTCTACTCCTTTTTTACAGAAGAGATCAAGGAATTGTTAAATTATCAAGAGACATTACAGTCCCCTGAACACAGTGTTGAGAAGAGCTAAAGAGGAAATAGGTTTAAGAAAAAAATCTGTAACAAGCAGGCAAAATAATAGGATTAAGAAAGGATAGTTAACAGACTAAGAAGGAAACAGAAAAATAGAACAAAAAAAAAAAAAAAACCCAACCTTCCAAATGTGGGAAACACAGAAGCTTAGTTATCTGGTGCCGTAGCCGCAGGAGTGAGCGGCACTCAACATTGCACCGACCCCAATGTATTAAACCGAACACTGGGATGATGGCCAGGGCTGCAAAGTTCCACAAACGGTTTACGTGATGACCAAAGTACTGGATGTCTTTCATTGTCCCTCAGATCCACGGTCCCCCCTTCCCTGCCCTGGGCCCCTGAGGGACCTGCCCAACTGGCCTCTTTGCCTCCAGCTTTGGTTGGGTTGGGCCAATGGGAAGAACTGAGAGGAGATCTGAGAGAAGGGGGGCGGGGAGGAGGGAGGGAGGGAGAGATGGAGGTGTTCGTTCTCCCAGCTCCCCTGCGGCGGGGTCACAGGGGCTGGCTGTGTCCCCAGCCTGGTCTGAGGTCTGGCCCCCACCAAGGGGTCCCCCATGCAGCCACCTGTCTGCAGATCCATTAACTGCCCCCTCCCTGCACTACCCTCCCCACTTCTCTTACGCTGTGTCCGTATCCTTGTAAATGGTCACCTTATAAACACACCCCAAATTACTCCACTACAGAGCACCTTCCATGCCTGCTGGGCCCCACAGACACACCCCCATGAGCCCAATTTGCTGATAAACCCGCCTTAGGTCTGCAGAACACTTGACAAAATACTACTCATTAGCCCCAACAAAGCTCTGGTAAAGAGGCAAGCAGGCATTACTACTACGTTACAGGCTCGGAAACAGACACTCAGCACCGCCAGGACCTTTTTGAAGGTCATGTGCTAACAGACAACTAGCAGGAACAAGAATTCAGACTCTTCGATCTCTTTCAAAATGTTTTCTCTTCCACCACAAAGCAGTAAAGTAAGGGTGCATAGGATCGTGAAAATTTTTGGAATTTTTGTGCTTAAGTAAGGCTTGGTTAAATGGAAAATGCAGTTAATGTGAACCAAGTCATTGACCGACAGTAGTGGAAAATATGATGTGCTGTGTTTTTTAAGTCCTAGCCATTCCTATCGCTCAAGTGAAGGTGACGTTGTTTGGTCTGTAAAACTCCATCTTACCTCCTTCGCAGATGCTGGGGTAAAACGCATCAGGAAACACAGCTCCCGCCTGATAGGCGTCCTGGTGTTCCAGCAACAGCTGCAGAGCAGGAAAACAGATTAGGGACAAGAGGCCGCAGCCTGGGACAGGCCCACCACCACCAGGAGGAGGAGGGAAGGCAGGCACACGTCATAATAAAAACGTCTGCATGATGCAAGACAACGCCCTACAACAGAGGGCCTCGGGTTCTGCCCCAGCAAACACGGGCTGATCAAGCAGCGAAAATCACTTATTTCATTTGCTCTGTTCATCCAGTGGAGTGGGATTTCCCCAAGGCTATTTCACCACCTGCTTTGTAGAAAGCTTTTCAATGATCCAGTGAAAAGTCAGTGAAGAGAGAAATACAGACCTACATATACATACATAAAATAGGCACATATACATAATATAGACATAAAATACATGCATATACATTTTAACAGTTGAACACAGATTTGAATTGTGTGGGGTCCACCTACATGCAGATTTTTCCCCACTAAATATAGTAGAGTACTGTAAGTGTATTCTCCTTGATGTATTTTTTCATTAACATTTTCTTTACCTTGCTTTATTAGAAGACTACAGTATATAATACATATAAGATACAAAATAAGTGTTAATTAACTTATCAGTAATGGTCAATAATAGGCTATTAGTAGTTAAGTTTTGGGGGAGTTAAAAGTTATAGTTGGATTTCAACTGCCTGGGAGATGGTCCCCCCCAGCCCATGTTGTTTAAGGGTCAACTATACATATGTTGAGATCTATATGTACACCCGATTGCTACTTGTGCTTTATAGTAAGATTGTGTCATTGCACTTGGGGGGGGGGGGGCGTCTCTTCCTTAGTTGACTGGTTCACTCCTTTCTGTTCTGACCCCCTTTAGGTGGACCCAGCCATTTCTAGAGGCTAGAAAGCAAAGACCAGACTCCATCTACCCCTCTGCTTCTTCAGCTAGCAGGGAAGTGCCTGGTTTTGCAGCAGAGGTAGGGGTCCCAGGTAGAATATAGGTAGAGTACAGAGCACCCATTTTGCTAGTAAGGAACGTGGCTGAGGTGAGGAGGCGCTGGAGCCAACAGTCAAGATGGCGGCTACTCGTTTTCCAGACTGTGCAGGAGGCAGCTGGATCTGGAGCTCGCACCCAGGGCTGTGGCTGTTTGCCTGGACACAGGTGACCCTGGCAGGCCAGTTCTGGGTGTTGTTCTGGGAGTCCTTCCTGGACGCTCAGCCCACAGCCTGCTCTTGCAGTGTTCGCCCGTCATCAGCATGGAGTTCCCAATTCCGGGCATTGAGCCCCTCTCAGCAGAGGGGTTTCTGTGATCTGCACATGAACTCTGATTACCACAATGAGCCAATTAAAAGCGTGGCAACCTAAACTTTTAATTTATCTGTAAGGACTTACTAATCCCCATTGCCACCACGATGCTGGGCTCAGAGAAGCACGTTTGATGAAAGCTAGGTCAGAACCCTCCCCAACACTCCTCATCTGAGCTCTGTGGAAGACACCTTCTTCCCTTTGGGGGTCTTCAGCTTCAAGGCTGAGTTCTGGGTGGCCGGTGTCCTCCACGTGGGGAGAGACCACCGCTTGACCTGTGGGTGGAGCTCTGTTCCACGCCCTAGACGTTATATGTGCCCATAAAGTCTCCTTTTTCCTCTAAAGATAGCTCAAGATGACCTTTTGTCACTTAAAAAGTTAACCTTATTGAATATTTATCTTATCAGCCACTGTCCTGGTCACGTTATATGATAAAGACTTGGATCTGCATCTCTAGGTGAGGTAGATCCTGTTATTTAACATTAAAAAATAATTCCGAAGTAAATTTTGAAAAGGAAATGTGTCAGCAAAATAGGAAACTGCAGTATGGGGGAGGATGCATCCTACAGATATAAAAACGTATTTTTAAGCTACAGAAAAAATAGTAGTAGGATATTGGAGTCAAAAGAGACCAATGAACTTTAGCCTCTACTACAAAGCTGTCATCATCAAGACAGTATGGTATTGGCACAAAAACAGACACACAGACCAATGAAACAGAGAATCAAACTGGACCCACAGTTTATGGCCAATTACTCTTTGACAAAGCAGGAAAGCGTATCCAATGGAAAAAAGACAGCCTCTTTAGCAGGTGGTGCTGGGAGAACTGGGCAGCAACCTGCAGAAGAATGAAACTAGACCACCTTCTTACAGCATACACAAAAATAAACTCAAAATGGCTGAAGGACCTGAATGTGACACAGGAAACCATCAAAACCCTAGAGGAGAAGCAGGAAACAGCCTCCTTGACCTCAACCGCAGCAATTTCCTACTCCACACATCCCCAAAGGCAAGGGAATCAAGAATAAAAATGAACTATTGGGACCTCATCAAGATAAAAAGCTTCTGCAATGCAAAGGAAACAATAAAAAAAAAAAACTAATAGGCAACCGACTGAATGGGAAAAGATAGTGGCAAATGGCATATCAGATAAAGGGCTAGTATCCAAAATCTACCGGAACTCACCAAACTCCATACCCCAAAAAACAAATAATCCAGTGAAGAAATGGGCAGAAGACATGAATAGACACTTCTCCGAAAAGAACATCCAGATGGTCAACAGACACATGAAACGATGCTCAGCGTCACTCATCATCAGGGAAATACAAATCAAAACCACACTGACATATCACCTCACGCCGGTCAGAGTGGCTACAGTGAACAAATCAAGAGACTATAGATGCTGGCGAGGGTGTGGAGAGACGGGCACCCTCCTATATTGTTGGTGGGAATGTAAACTAGTGCAGCCGCTCTGGAAAACAGTATGGAGGTTCCTCAAAAAATTATCAATAGAACTCCCCTATGACCCAGCAATAGCACTGCTGGGGATTTACCCAACGGATACAGAAGTGCTGATGCATAGGGGCACATGTACCCCAATGTCCCTAGCAGCACTTTCAACAATAGCCAAATCATGGGAAGAGCCTAAATGTCCATCACCTGATGAATGGATCAAGAAGATGTGGTTTATCTATACAATGGAATACTACATGGCAATGAGAAAGAATGAAATCTGGCCATTTGTAGCAACGTGCATGGACCTGGAAGGTGTCATGCTAAGCGAAATAAGTCAAGTAGAGAAGGACAGATACCATATGTTTGCACTCATAAGTCTAACAGGAGAAACCTAACAGAGGACCATGGGGAGGGGAAGGGGGAAAGAGTTAGGGAGAGGGAGGAAGGCAAATCATGAGAGACTGAATACTAAAAACAAACTGAGGGCTGAAGGGGGAGGGGGAAAGGGGAATGGGGGTGATGGTCATGGAGGAGGGCACTTGTGGGGAAGAGCACTGGGTGTTATATGGAAACCAACTCGACAATAAACTATAAATTTAAAAAAAAGAGAGAGAGAGAGAGAGACCAATGAGGGGCGCCTGGGCGGCTCAGTCAGTTAGGTGTCTGACTTTGGCTCAAGTCATGATCTCACAGTTCATGGGTTCAAGTCCCAGTCAGGCTCTGTGCTGACTGACAGCTCGGAGCCTGGAGCCTGCCTCAGATTCTGCGTCTCCCTCTCTCTGCCCCTCCCCTGGTCACAGTGTCTCTGTCTCTCAAAAAATAAAAGATTTTTTAAAAGTTTTTTTTTTTTTAAAGAAAGATGAATCAAACAGAACAGAGAAAGGAAACAGACTCAAGCGTACGCCACATACAGTGATGATGAATGAAGCATGTTGGTGCAGCCCTGTGGCTAGGAGGCTTCCAGCATGGCATTCGGACAAGGACTTGAAATTAGCGCAAGAGGTTACTAGACCCCCTAACAGGCTTTATGCCCAAATAAATACAAGGGGACTTCAAGAGTTAAAGGCAAATCAAGAAGCCACAAACTCAACAGGACAAAACTTCAGGAAGTAATTGCACCATCTCAGAGTGGGAATAATTTTTCTAAGCAAAGCACACAGGAAGAATCCATAGAAGAATGATGCGTTGAACTACCCCAAAATGTAAGCATTCGGCATGGTAAAAAGGACCAGAAGCAAATTTAAGAGAAAAATAACCATGAGAAGCATTTGCTACATGATGGGGGCTCATGTGTTTGATAAGTCGTTTTTCCACATCAAGATAAACATCCTAATCGAAAAATGAGAAAAGATATAAATGATTCACATAAGTACTAGAAATGGTTGGTAAACACTTGAAAGTATATTTAATTTCATTCATAATTAACTAAAATGCCAATTAAATCCATAACAAAACACCATTTTTCACCTACCAAATTAGCAAACATGAAAAAAACACACACTCTCAAAGTGAATCTGTTTCCAAAGCTGAAGATACCTGTTAAGAAATTTCAATAAAGTGCATGAACAGTTAACGGGGGCACCTGGGCGGCTCAGGCGGTTAGGTGTGTAACTACTGGTTTCAGCTCAGGTCATGATGTCACCACAGTTTGAGTTTGAGCCCTGTGTCAGGCTCTACACTGTCCGTGTGGAGCCTGCTTGGGATTCTCTCTTCCTCTCTCTCTCTGTCCCTCCCCTGCTCGCTTTCTCTCTTTCAAAATAAATAAACCTTTTTTTAATGAAATACATGAGCAATTAAGGATGTTAATTCTTCCTCAGTCTTATAGGTCTTTCCTGTCTAGTTCTGTCTTGTGTCTGGGCCAAACAGACTCCACTAGCAGTGCCAGGGCTGAAAATGGTCAGGAAACTGCCCAAGACAAGAAGACTGAACATGTAAGGATACGTATCGAGAATGACCAAGGCCAAGCTTCCCACTGTTGGAGGAAGGAGTCACGAATACAGACACGAGAAGGCTAAAATGAATCCTGTGATGATTGATGTTAATTGGAGGTATTTTTGTGTGAACTCACGGTTTTAAGTAAATGGGCAGATAAATAGACACCAAAGCCAACTAAAGGCAGAATCTGGGAAAATGGAAGCATCAACAAAAACGATAGTAACATAATATAAACCATTAAATAGAAATCTATGAACATACATAGGTAAAAGTAAATATACGAATGGGGAAGAAAATGCTACAGTAGAATGCCAATAAATGTAGAAAGAATAATGGAATCAGATAAACAATTTGGCAACCATCATAATTATTTTGGGCAAGAATTACTTTGAGGATGAGAAATGGGGTATTTACATTACGTCAATCTCTCTCCCTAGAAAATATTTACTTGCTAATTAAAAAATAGAAAATACTGGGGTGCCTGGATGGCTCAGTTGGCTGAGCATCCAATGGTTGATGTTGACTTAGGTCATGATCTCACAGTTCATGGCATTGAGTTCCGCATCAGGCTGTGCATTGACAGTGTGGAACCTGCCTGGGATTCTCCCCCACCCCCTGCCACCTGCCACATCCTCTCTTTCACTCCAAACAAATAAACCTTTTTAAGAAGTAGAAAACACTTATTAAATTTCCATTGTAAAAATGTGAAGACACCACCTTAAGCAAAAAGTTAACATCACTAAGACTTCTGCTTCCAGGAAGATGGAAGAGATCTACTTTTCCTTATTCCTCTTGCTAAGGATAATGAAGAACCCTGAACATTGTACACAAAGGGAGACCAAGAAGCCTCTGGAAGGTGGAGGGACGCATGCATATGGCTGGGGAACTTGGGACCTGAAGACGACACCATGGAAAGTTCTCTGGATTTTCTTTCTGCCTAATATGTCCTAAACTGGATACCAGAAAAACTAGAAACCCTGATGAGCATAGACTAAACACACAAACAAACGCTTCAACAAAAGCCTGCTGTAACCATGAGACCAGGAAAGAGGCAGAAGAGCAAGACAAACTTTTAGACAATAGCTTCTCGACGCCACAAACACCACAGGAAAGACTGTGGCCCCACCCTCACCAAGACTTTCATCTGTGCCGTCCTGTCTCCCATCCCTTCCCCTCAGCATCACTGGAAACCACGGGGACAGTCTGGACATACAATCCCAGCTGGCAGTCACACAGCACCTCACCCCACCCCCACTGGGTGGGACCAGAAGAGGCCCAGGGGAGAGCAGGACATTCACCACCACAATGACACCCCCCTTCCAGCATCTGTAGAGGCCACAGTGAGGAGCAGTAATTAGGTACTGTGACCCCTCCAGCCACGGAGGCATCAGTGGAGACCCAGGGGGAACCCTGACCTCTACCCCCAGCTGGCAGTTAGGAGAGCTAGGAGGTGAAGGTCTGCCCACTGCAGGTCCCCACCCCCCTGCCCAAAGTGGTATCAGAAGAAGTTGGCTAAAATAGAAGTTTCAGGGGCACCTGGGTGGCTCAGTCAGTTAAGCAACTGTGGCCCAGGTCATGATCTCACAGTTCATGGGTCTGAGCCCCACATCAGGCTCTGTGCTAACAGCTCGGAGTCTGGAGCCTGCTTCGGATTCTGTCTCCCTCTCTCTGCCCCTCTCCCAGTCATGCTCATTTGCGCTTGCTCTCCCGCACACGCGCACTCTCTCTCTCTCTCAAAATAAACATTAAAAAAAAATTTTTAATAGAAGGCTTCAAGTAAGATCCAGAGTCTCATAACCTAATACCTAAATGTCCAGGTTTCAAAGATCAGCCATTACACCAAGGAACCAAGAATCTCAAAAGGCATGGAAAGAGATAACCAATGGAGGCCAACACGGAGATGGCTGAAACTTTATAATTATCTGACAAATATTTTAAGGCAGCCATCATAAAAACGCTCTAATCACAAACACACTTTAAACAACTCCCCACCCCCAGAGCAAAGCCATCTCAGGAGAGGAATATATAAAAAACGCACAAATGGAAATCCTAGAAATGAAAAATAGTTGAAATAAAAGTTAACACCACCAGAAACAGTATACATGACATTGTAAGGCTTCTTTTTATTTTTTAAAGTTTGTTTTTATTTATTTTTTTTGAGAGATTGAGCCATGTGTGAGTGGGGGGGGGGGGAGGGCCGAAAGAGAGGGAGATAGAATCTCAAGCAGGCTCTACGCTGTAAGCACAGAGCCCAATGTGGGGCTCGAACTCACAAACCATGAAATCATGACCTGAGCCAAAGTCAAGAGTTGGATGCTTAACCAACTGAGCTATCCAGGTGCCCCGACATTGTGAGTCTTCTGATACAATCCAATGAGAATATAGCATCACCTCCGTGTTCTAGACATTTTTGTCAAAAAATAACCTGCACGGGGATCTATCATGGAGAACCATCAGATGAAACCAAATTAAGGTGCATTCTACAGAATTATTGGACTTCACCCTTTCTAAAACATCAAGGTCATGAAAGACAAGGTGGGCCTGAGGAACTGGATTGGTCCTGAAGCCATAAAGATTACTGAGACAAAACTGGTGAGATTTGAATGAAACCTGAGGATTGGGACAAAGTGTTGTTCGGTGTTGATTTCTTGACTGTGATTATTATTCCGCAGTTACATAGGAGTGCCCTTATTTTCAGGAAATACAGTGATGTGTGAAGGGATAATGGGGAGCACATCAACAATTTACTTTCAAATAGATCGGAGGGTGGGGGGAATCAATATGTATAAATAGTGTGGAATTGCACAAAGTCTCTGGACATGAGAGATTCCATTTTCTTTCCCAACGAATGAACTCGAGCTGAGCCAGAAGCAGCAACTGTTTGACCAGCTCATAAAATTTCAACAGAGCAACTGGCAGTCAGATCAGAGGACAATAAAGTTAATTAATACATGGCAGGACAGTTTCAATGGATAACATCAGTAATCAAGAAGACAGTCATCAAAAGTGGTTCAACTAGTCAGCACCAAATTAGCAGGGATTCTTCCTTCTCTCCTTTATTTACATCATGGAATTACCCCTTCCCTTTTCTCCCCTCACAAAAACTCCTTCGTTCCCCTGAATGAGCAGCACATTTTTCTGGTGACTCTGGAATATGTGTTCTCCCAAACTGCAATTCGGAGACTCAAATAAAGACCTTTGTTCCTTTTCAGTTCCACCTCCTTTCCTTGGCTGACAACAGAGAGGCAAAAAGGCAAATATGATAAGTTGTCAACAATTAGGCAATTCCTTTATGCCCTTTACCCAGTTTCCCTAAGTTTCCAGCTTTTTGATTGGTCTATAATTACTTCCAAATGAAAAGGTAAAAAATTATGGTGCATTACAATAACAGAAAAATATGTAATTGTTCTCAGTGATTCTGAAGTTCCCTACTGACATGGAAAGACATCACCAATATATTGAATGAAAAATAGCAAGTTGTAGAATGTCCAGAGTGTAATTGGGGGGCGGGGCATGCTTATAAATGAAGAGACCATCCCTAGAATGACATAAAGCCAAGTGTTAGCACTGGTTGTCTCAGAATTCCTCTCTACCGTGAGCATCTATCAATTCTCTAATCAAAAAAGAAAAAGGCCTACCTACGGGCAGGTAGAAGCAAGCAGGGCAGAGAGGACGTCAACCATCCGAATAACTACCATTGCTATGATTTCATGGTTAAAACACCACATTCTGTTTATTCTTATAGAACATAAATACATGTAAGTCCAACCCTAACAGCGTGAAACTAGAAATCATTTATAAGAAAAAAGCTGGGGCGGGGACAAATGGAGACCGAACAACATGGTAGTGAACAACCAATGGGCTAATGAAGAAATTAAAGAGGAAATTTAAAAAATACATGGAGACAAAAATAAAAACATAAGGACTGAAAATCTTTTTGGGGTGGGTATCTAGCTGGCTCAGTCAGTGGAGCATTCAACTCTTGATCTCAGGGTCAGGAGTTCAAGCTCCACTTTGGGTGTGGAGAAGAAAGGAAGAAAAAAAGGAAAGGAAAGAAAAAATAAAGAATCTTTGGGATGCAGCAAAAGCAATTCTCAGTGGGAATTTTATTAACAGTACAGGTCTACTACAAGAAACAAGAAAAACCTCAAACCATCAAACCTTACACCTAAAGGAACTAGAAAAAGAAGAACATATAAAGCGCAAAGTTAGTAGAAGGAAGGGAATAGTAAAGACTAGAACCAAAATAAAGTTTTTAAAAAATCATTGAAACCAAGAGCTAGTTCTTTGAAAAGATAAAACAGAATTATAAACCTTTATCCAGACTCATCAAGAAAGCCAAGTACCCAAGAAGTCAAGTCAGAAATGGAGAGATAACACCACAGAAATACAAAGAATTATAAAATACTATGAAAATTTATAACAAATTAGAGAAATTAGAAGATATGGGAAATTTCCTGGAAACAGTCTTCCAAAATTGAATCAAGAAGAAATAGAAAATTTGAACTGACCAATTATTAGTAACAAAAGCGAATCTGCAATCAAAAAACTCCCAAACAAAAGTCCAGGACTGGATGGATGGCTTCACAAGTGAACTCTACCAAATATTTAAAGGATTAATACCTATTCTTCTCAAACTATTCTAGAAAATAGAAGAGGAAGGGAAATCTCTAAGTTCATTTGGGAAGGCCAGCTTTACCCTGATGCCAAAACCAGGCAAAGACACTTCTAAAAAAAAAAAAAAAAAAAAAAAAAAAGAGAGAGAACTACAGGCCAACATCTCTGATGACTCCAGACCCAAAACTCCTCAACCCATATTACCAAATTCAGTAATATGTTAAAAGGATCATTCACCATGATCAAATGGGATTTATTCCTGGGATTTGAAAGTGGTTCAGTATTCTCAAAACCAATATAATAGGTCACATTAACCAAAAGAATTAAAACCATATGATCATCTCAAGAGATCTGGAAAAGAATTTGACAAAAAACAACATTTGTTTATGATAAAAACTCTCAACACAGTGGATATAGCCAGAACCTACCTCAACATAATAAAGACCTTGAACAAAAAACCCACAGCCAACATCATAGTCAGGAACAAGACAAGGATGTCCTCTCTTACAACATTTATTCAACATCGTACTGAAAGTCCTAGATGCAGCTATGAGACAAGAAATAAAAGCAAACTGGGAAGAAAGAAGTAAAACTGTCACCCTTTGCAGAGGACAGGAAATTGTATACAGAAAACCCTGACTACCCCCCCCAAAAAAAAAAACCAAAAACAAAAACAAACAAACAAAACCCTATTAGAATAAGGGAATCCAACAAAGTTGTAGGACACAAAATATGCAGAAATCTGATTTCCATATTTGAATCATGATGTAGCAAAAAGAAAAACTAAGTAAACAATCTAATTTACGATAGCACCACAAGGAACAAAATATCTAGGAATAAATTAAACTGAGGAAGTGAAAGACATACTCTGCAAACTGGAAGACATTGATGAAAGAGATTAAATAGGACACAAATGGAAAGACTCTCCATGCTCATGGACTGGAAGGATTAATATTGTTAAAGTGTCCATATTACCCAAAGCAAGTTACATATTTTAATGCAATCCCTATCAAAATACCAATGGCATTTTTCACAGAACTAAAACAAAACCCTAAGATTTCTGTGAAAGCACAAGAGACCGCAAACAGCCAATGCAATCCTGAGGAAGGAGAATAAAGCTGGAGGAATCATGGAGTATGTCCAGATTCCAAGCTATACTACAAAGCTGTAGTAATCAGCACAGAAAGATACTTGTGCAAAAACAGACACTTAGATCAACAGATCAAAATAGAGAGCCCAGAAATAAACCCGCACTTATATAGTCAATTTATCTATGACAAAGAGTCAAAATATATGGTGATAAAAAGATCGTCTCTTCAACAAATGGTGCTGGGGAAAGTGGACAGCTACATACAAAAGAATGACACTGAGCCACTTTCTGACGCCACACCAAAAATAAACTCCGAATAGATTAAAGACCTAAATATGAGACGCGAAACCATAAAAATCCTAGAAGAAAAACATAGGTAGTCATCTCTTGGACACTGGCCTTAGCAACATATTTATGAATAAGTCTCCTCAGGCAAAGGAAACAAAAACAAATATAAACTATTGGAACTACACCAAAATAAAAAGACTTTGCACAGGATAAAAAAAAAGACAAGAAACACACAAAAGAACTCAATAAGACAAGTAACTTACTGAATGGAAGAAGATATTTACAAATGATACATCCAATAAACGATTAATATTTAACTACATAAAGAACTTACACAACATTAAAAAACAAAATAAAAATAAAAACAAAAACACACAAACCAAAACCAAACAATAGCATTCAAAAATAGGCAGAGGACTTGAATACACATTTTTCAAAAGATGACCTACAGATGACCAATACACACTAATCAGTAGGGAAATGCAAATCAAACCCTCACTAAGATCACCTCACCCAGTCAGAATGACTAGTATCAAAAGGAAGTGTGGGCAAGAATGTGGAGAAAAAGGAACCCACACTGTTGGTGGGAATGTAAACCAGTGCAGCCACTGTGGTCAACAGCATGGAGTTTCCTCAAAAAATTAAAAATAGAATTACTATATGATCCAGTAATTCTGCTACCGGGTATTTACCCCCCACAAATGAAAACACTGATTCAAAAATATATATGCACCCCTATGTTTACTGCTGCATTTACAAGAGCCCAACTATAAAAGCAACCCAAGTGTCCATAGATACATGAATGGATAAAGGAGAGGTGATTACACCCCCTCACTCACACACACACACACACACACACACACACACACACAAATATTACTCAACCATAATAAAGAATAAAATCTTGAAATTTGAGATAACATGGGTAGACTCCAGGGTATTATGCTAAATGAAATAAGTCAGAGAAAGACAAACACCACATGATTCCACTTATATGTGGAATGTAAGAAACACATGAACAAACAGACTCTTAAATACAAAGAAACTGGTGGTTGCCAGAGAGGCGCCCCAGAGGGCAGGGGATCAGCCAAACAGGTGAAGGCTATTAAGAGGTACAAACTTCCAGTTAGAAGCCGTGGAGATGAAAGGTATAGCACGAGAGATACAGTCGATGATGTTGTAATAACAGATGGGGACGGGTGGTGGCCACACTTGGCGTGGGACGCGTTGAGTAACATAGAATTGTTGAATCATGATATTGCACATATGTAACGCAGCATCACATACCAGCTACAGTTTAGTAATAAATAAAAAAACAATACGCAAGAAGTATCAGGCCAACAGTGACCCCCAATGTGAGGTCAGTTTGCTTTTATAGTTCTTATAAATTAATGAACTGATTTTCTCCACTTTATGCAGGATTCTTCTTGCTAAGTCAAATCTTTAAAGAGCAGATATATTAACAAAGAGAACCCAGAACCAACAAAAGTCCGCAGGGCCTGCTGCTAGATCACCAGCCTGTGAGGGGGATGGTCTGGGCACACAGCTGGCATCCTTTAGGCCCCTTCCTCCCGAATCATTTCACCCAACTGTAGCGCTGAGTCCAGAGGTCACCAAAGAGGTTTAAATAGGGAGAAAGGGCTACTACAACAAGTCCCACATATAGAGAGAGATAAAATAGATCATGAAAAGCGACTGGATAGGATCAGAAAAGGTGAAGTAATCTCGCTTTTCATAAACTGAAAGGTGAAAGGTGCACACCCAGGGCACTTAGTCATTTCCAATGAGGACATCACTACTTGCATCAGGACGGGTGCTAAGAGGAAGGATCTGTGTCCAGTTCACATTTCAAATTAAGTTAATGACACATGCGTGAATATTTCTACAAGAGAAACCGCTCTGTGCACACTGAGGATTGATCACTCACATGAGGAGTCCGAGTCTTCCTTCTCCCCCCTTCCCTGGCTACCTTCCGCCAAGGTCAATAAAGATAACCCAACGCTGTTGAAGTGCAAATAAGAAAGTTAAAACTAATGTCAAAGAGTGGGGTGAGGAGATGATCGATTTCAGTTATGTTCCCATCCTGCTTTCCATACTCAGTTATTGGGACTTACGGGCAATACTTTGACCCAATCTTGGGGTCACAAACAAATGTTAACCACGCTTATCAAATGGAAGTACTTAAGAATCACCTTGTCACAGAGACTGTTTAGCTACAGAACTAACAATAGCGTACAGGGTCAGAACGGGTGCAATTTGATAGGTCCAGACAAGCCACCAGATGGTCCTATGAAGGACAGGGTAGGAGGCGGCATCGGAGGAGCAGTGCCACGTGGATGTCTGAGAAATCCTTCCTGCTCCTCGTATGGATGCCATTTTTATGCAACGCGCAGTCAGGTGGTGAAAAATTATCTCGGGTGTGGCTCCTCTTTGTAAAAAGAAGTAGATGCACCATTTTTAGAAAATTCTTTTTCAATTTCTCAAATTACAATTCATCATTAATTTTATTGGCACCTTTAGAAGAAAGTTAACACACGAGAGAAGTAGTAAATGTTATACCTCTTTGTAGTTAATGCGCCCATCTTGAAGGTGGAGAAACTCCAGAGCTCTGTGTCCTGAGAGAAATATAGAAATCAATTAAATTCAACCATAACTGGACACAGAACTGACTCGAGATATTTTAAAGGGAAAATGTAATTGTGTCATTGTAACTGTCAAGGAAGTGGGAAATGAAAAGTGTGTACTCACTAGTAATTTTCATCGGGCATAAGATTCATATAATATTTATGTTGTTTAACTACATATCAGATTTGCATGGGGATTTGAAATTTCTGCTTCGCTAGCACCATGGCCCTGGCTAGGCCAGGTCTCAGTTCCCTCCTAAGTAAAATTAAGTAAATAACACCCACCTTACAGGTCTGTTGAGGGAGTCACACAAAATAAATGCTGTGTGAGGAGCACAATGGCCGATACACACTAGCAGCTTAGTAAACAAGAGGTGTCACTGTATTTTGCCTCAACAACTCACGGAGACAAATAAACCTAAGCAGGAAATAGGTTACATGGCCAAAGGCATGGAATGAATCAGGGATTCTCAAATGTTTTTTTTCACCCATCAATTAGACCACATTAGATGGACCAAAAAAAAAAAAAAAAATTTCAGGTCACCTGCTCCACCTGTGGGAGCCCACATACCCACACCCTGAACCTTCTCAGAATCCAGAAGACGAACATGCCTTGTGAAGGCACTTTCAAAGGTGATACCTTATTTTTAGTGGGCATCACATCCAGTTTTATAATTCATACAAAAACACAGCCACTACTAGAAGCACGGGTACTATGATACACGCTCACAGCCCACACAAACCACCTGTATAGAAGATTCCAGTGATTTACAAATCCAAACACTAAATGAGGCTAAATCTAATTAACTCACCTGAATGTCAACCTTCCACACAGGCTTTATAGAAGTGAAAATATGAACCAAAATATTTATAAAATCCTCTAATTAGTAAAGGTTGGAGTTTTGCCTTTTACATAAAAATCCTCAGGGCGCCTGAGTGGCTCAGCCAGTTAAGCGTCGGACTTCGGGTCAGATCATGATCTCAGGTTCATGAGTTCGAGCCCCGCATCAGGCTCTGCACTGAAAGCTCAGAGCCTCGAGCCTGCTTCAGATTCTGCGTCTCCCTCCCTCTCTTCCTCTCCTCCCCCATTCATGCTCTCAATTGTCTCTCAAAAATAAATTTAAAATGGTAAAAAGAAATAATAATAATAAAATAAAAATCCTCAAAATCTGGGGCATCTGGGTGGCTGAGTTGGTTAAGTGTCCAACTTCAGTCCAGGTCATGATCTCATGGTTTATAGGTCTGAGCCCCCCATCGGGCTCTCTGCGGACAGCTCAGAGCCTGGAGCCTGCATCGGACTCTGTGTGTCTGTCTGTCTCTCTCTCTCTCTCTGTCTCTCTCTCTCTCTGCGCCCTTCCCCTGCTTGCACTATCTCAAAAATATTTAAAAATTTTAAAATCTTCAAGATCTGTGCAGATTCATATGAAGTTTTGTATTAATATAGTACACTACTATATGTTTAGTATATATTAATCTATTAGGATTCTTTGGCACAGACTAAAAATAGCAATTATCTGACATTTAAAATTTTTATATTTCATCTGTGTTTAAACTCTAAGGAAACGCTTGAGTATTTCCACTCAGACTGGTTCTTTTTCAGCCCACTTAGAGTTTTAGCCAATTTCAACCTCAAGGAACTGACACTTGGAAAATACTTTCAAATCCATTGGTAAGTTCAGCTCCTCATTCTCCAGTAGCGGAACAGAGGGGAGTGAGCTGCCCCGTGGCACGTACTTCGTTAACAGCAGATCTGGTATTCAAACCTCGGTCTCTCTTTTCGGTTTCCTGACTCCTGCTAGCAGTACGTGTTTTTAGAAAGCAAGCTAGGCTGGCTGTCAAGACACCCCGTCCTCGGCCAGCCCACTAACGAGCCAGCTGGGAGATTTTCTAGATCCATGACCTTGTATGTGAGCCACAGGGCCTGGGCTCAGTGACCTCTCGTGCTCTCTCAAATGGTAAAATCCTATGATCACAGGTTCTTGGCCCCTAGAACTCAATTCCCAGGTCTATCCTGCACTGATAAGTTTTCACACTCTATTTGTAATTTTGCTCTGCTTTTGTACATTCCAGGAGTGGCTTACCTATAAAATATTATTGTTTTTATCTAGACCCAGACATCAGGTGTTACCTGAAGTGAATCTGAAAACTATTAGAGAATATAATTGCATCTGATTAGGTTATAACTTGGCGGACTTTCCCCAGGACTTAAATAGTACAAATGCACTTCGTAAGGGAACCGAATGTGCTATGCACCCATATCCGATCCTCTGCCGGTGGCCGGTCCTACAGCTCCCGTCCCCCTGGGCCCCTCTGATGCCAGTGGCCAAACTCCCTCGCTTCCTCACCCTCCCTGCAGCCAACAGCTGGACTCGAGGACACACCCTTGGGGCCACAGGGGGCCCTTCACACACACTCGGAAATACAAAACAACATCATCTTCCTCACTCTTCCCAAATTCCACGCATCTGTCTCCTCTCCTGTTCAATCACATCTTCTGCTCCTGGGCAGCCCCCAGTTTACCCAGCTTCTGCTTGCCCAGCCTGAGAAAGAGCCAGGAACCAGATCATCAAAGATGCATCATCGCCATGCCTGCTGCCCACCCCACCGCCTGGCTGCTGGCCAGTCGGGGGAACTTGCTGTCAATACACGGGACCGACTTGACATCTCTTCCTTGACCCCCTTAGACGACATCGAGCCCGAACAGTATCGCGAGGGGCCGGCACTTACCTATCTCGATGTGTGTGGAGAGCCCACAGGGTGAACCTCGGGGGCACAGGGAGCCCAGCACAACCAGCAGGCCGGGCCAGAAGCCGCACACGAACATGCCTTTGTCCCTCGTCGCTCCAGGCGACATGATGTGCCTGAAATCCAGGCCGAGACCCTGCTTTCCCTCTAAGCGGGTCACAGACATGGGAAAACCCAGCCTTGTTTCAAAATAATAACACTCCCTGGTAAACTGTTCAACTACTGTTTAACTTCACCAGAACAGCAAACAAACTCCACCTGGGAGAGAGAGAGAGGGAAAAAAAGCCATCAACCCAAATCTAAATGTCCTGAGGTTGCAGTTTTGCTCCTTTCTGACCCAGGGGGCATCTGGAGTTCTAACATGAAATTTGTGTGGGGACACTAGCAAAGGTTTTCTCTGAATATTCTTTGCTTTCTTAAAGAAAGAGAAAGAGAGAGAGAGAGAAAGAGAGAAAGAGAGAGAGAGAGAGAGAGAGAGAGAGAGAGAGGCTAGAGAGAGAGAGAAAGACTCACCTGTCTATATTGGCAGTCAACACGCCGGACCCCCTCCCAGGGGCTAGCTCTCGGGCATCTTTTCCATACACGGATCAGGTGCCCACATCCTTGGCCTCCGAAGGCACAAGTGCTGGGAAAGCTTTTATGGCGATCAGCTGGCACCAGCTTCTCTCAGGATTTGGCAACAGATACCGACACTCGCACAGGGTTACACAAGAGCAACCACTCCCGCTCTCTCTGCTTCTGGCTGTTCTTATGGGGCTTATCTCAAGCCTCTTGCACGGTCAGATTCCTGCACCCCAAAAAAAAGAGGCTGATTCCACTGGGGGCGGGAGACGTGGGGCCGATTTAAGACCCGGGAAACAAAGATTCAGAAAATGCCAGGCTTGGAATCCACCTGTCATGAAGAATCTAATCTACAGCCCTTAACCCATGGGGAAAAGGAGGTGATGCCCTCCATGGGAATGGTGGGGATCATAAAGCTCAGGCTGTGCCTGTTACACATGAAGAACAAGGAAGGAGATCCTAAAAGAGTGGGCGGAAGCCAAACTCATGCTCAGGTGAGCAAATGGAAGAGAAGAATAGAATGTGGGATGATTTGAGACCCTTAAGGGCCTGCCAAGTTTCCTCTGTAACCTTAGCTCGGCCACCGGCAAGCCCCAGAGAAAGGAAGCCCACGGTCCCTCGATCGTGAGGGCATTGGGCCGGAGAGCTTCTCACTGCTTTTAGGCTAGAGGCCATGAACTGACGTTATAACACACGCTAACAGGGTGTTTTTTAAACCGAGGTCTAGGCTCCCCCTCACTCTAAGTGAGGGAGTGGATGGGTAAAGGAGGGGGAAGTAGAAGGTGGAGGAACCCAGGACAAGGGCAGGTAAAAAAGAAAGGTCCTGGGCACAGACGGTTTTGTCCTCACAGGCCCTGGTGAATGGTCCACACCAAGCCAGGCTCTGGGGGACATCCCAGGCACCTAGGAGCAAGACAGCAAGTGGGGGGAATGTGCTCCCACTCTGAATGGGGGCCTGCACAGGGCACTAGACAGTCGGAGAGAAGGGGAGGCCAATGTCATGAATTTCCTAGGCCTTAGGCCTTTTTGCCTTTATGGGTCCCTTTCTTCATAAAGATTAAAAAAAAAAACTAGGCCAGTGCAGGTATAAAATCTGACTTAAGTATTAACATAATATTCAACCCAAGTTTCTTTTTCCTGATTTTTATAAGAAATAACAGTTTTGAGGGGTGCCTGGGTGGCTCAGTTAAGCAGTCAACTTCGGCTCAAGTCATGATTTCACAGTTTGTGGGTTTGAGCCCCACGTCGGGCTCTGTGCTGACAGCTCAGAGCCTGGAGCCTGCTTCATCTGTGTGTGTGTCTCTCTCTCTGTCCCCTCCCCCACTCACTCTGTCTCTCTCAAAATTAAAGACATAAAAAATTTTTTAAATAACAGTTTGGAGTAACCCCAAAAGTATCATAGGTCCCAGGCAGTGTGCCTATAGAAATGAGGGGACACTGTTGAAAACGGAACCTTAAAAAGATAGAGTCTTTTGTGGTTTGTTTGCTTAAGAGAACAAACAGTTGCTGGAGGGGAAGGGGGGGGGGGGATAGGCGTTAAGCCCGGCACTTTCTGGGATGAGCACTGGGTGTCCTCTGTAAGAGATGAAACACTGGACTCTACTCCTGAAGCCAAGACTATACTTTATGTTAACTTGAGTTTAAGTTAAAAAAGTTTTTTTTAAGTATAACCAGACTGATTTGGGGTGGACAAAGGCAGCGTAACAGAACACATTGCCCCCAACCCGAAGCGGCTGTCAGTAGGGCTCCCTCTGTAGGCGGCAGATGGAAATACACCAGGTCCCCAGTCCCCAGTGACACCCACAGACCGGCATTCTCCCTTCCAGGGCCCCCTCCCCAAGTCCTTCAGTAGAACACGGAAGGAAATAGCGAATCCACACACACAAAAGCTCAAACCCTGTCGTTCCCACTTCTGCTAGATGTGACGGACTCAAGACCGAGTGACGTCCGCTCCGCAAAAAACAGTCAAAAACCCAAAGGACTACATGGGCATTTGGCAAATAAGAACTCAAAGTCCTGGAGAAAAGACGAAGAGCCCAGAGGCTCTGGAAAGGCCAACAAGAGACTCCACTAGGTAGGAATGGAGAAGCAGAGAGATGCTGAGACTAGTGGTCCTAAATCAGTGCATAGAACCCTTGAACCCACAAATTCCGAAGTCACCCCTATTTTTATTTGCATCCGCATGAACGCTGACGCCTCCTTGCTTCTTCCGGAGTTGTATGCTCTTGTCTACTCCTGACTCTACCTCGGTTGATTCAATTCTGATAAATGGTCCCACTGACTAGTTGGAGGCCTAACTTTAATCGTACCAGTGGCTTAGTCCAAGGGCAGTAGGACTTTGAACGTTGCGCCCAATTTATTGCAGCAACCTACTAAGCAATTGCTATCTCACGAGAGAGATTTAAAAAAAGAAAATGAGGTTAAGTAATTTGTCGAAGGTCATACAGCTTTTCGACAACAGCCCCGGTTTGGGGCCAAGATGGTCTCCAGAGGCACGGTTACAGATGAGGGGGGGTCCCTGGTCCCAATTAATGGAGCGGATACGTAAACACACACCCAGAAACGCTTGCAGGCCTCAGAACACCGAGTCACACTCGCCCCGCACACAGAACCCTCGGCCCAGAGCCCAAGCGCGCAGGGGCTGTGGCGATGAAGAGCCGCGATCGCGCCCTTAGCGGTTGGGGCAGCACCCCCGGCGCATACAAATTCCGGCGGGGGACGCGGGGGCGAGGGGACTCTCGGAGGAGGGAGCCGGCGCCCCGCAACAGTTGGAGGGCTAAGGAATAATTACAGAAAGGCACTAGGGCGGGTAAAGTGCGGCTGGCAGGTGCATCCCCCGGCGAGCCCGCCCGGGTCCAGCGGGGCGGGGAGCCGCGCGCCGCGGAGCAGCCGGTGCAGCGCCAAGGGCACGCGAGAGGGCGCTGCTCCGCGTCCCCGCGGCCCGGGCGCGCCCCCGGCGCCGGCTCGCTCCTCCCGCCGCCCCGACCCTTGCACTCGGGCGCGCGCTCGCTTGCCTGCTTCCTGCCGCCTCCTCCGAGGCCATGGCGACCTGCCTGCGGCTGCGGAGCTGCCGGACCCCGCGCCTCCCGTCCGCGGCCCGCGGCCTGCGCCCCGGCTGCTCGGTGCCCGCCGCGCCAGCGCCGTTCCCGGCGCAGCCCCGCCGCTGTGCCGGGGGTCTGGCCGGCCTGCCCGCGGCGCTGCTGCGCACCGACGGCTTCGTGGGCGGCCGCTGGCTCCCGGCCGCCGCCACCTTCCCCGTGCACGACCCGGCCAGTGGCGCCGAGCTGGGCTTGGTGGCCGACTTCGGAGTTTCCGAGACCCGCGCCGCGGTGCGCGCCGCCTACGAGGCCTTCCGCAGCTGGAGGGGCGTCTCGGCCAAGGTGAGCGCGCTCGGGGGCCCGGGCTTGCCCCATAGAGAAAGCGGCCGCGTCGCTCCCTCCTCCCCGATTCGCCGGGCGGAGAGTCTTACAAACGAGTGCAGAGGGGAGCCACGGGGACGTTGGGAGCGTCGGCGTGGTGCCGACCGCGGCGCCGGGGGCTGGGGAGGGGCGCCCCCCTCCAGCCTCTGGAAACGTCCAGCCCGGGACGCAGAAGCCGGACGAGTACCGTGAAATTAGCAGCGAGCAGAGGTAGGGGAAGCAGGTACAGGGGCCTGGCCGTGGACGGGGGCCGGAGGTGAGCGCAGGTGGCCCGGCCTGGGTGGTCGGCTTTGTGCAGGACCAGTCTCCAGGTTTCCGCCAGCATGGGGGGGCCCTGCGTTAGCGGGCATCTCCTGGGCTTGGCTCGTCTTCACACGACCTTCCCTCTCTACCTGTTGGTGTCTTTACCTTCTTCCAATAAAGACCCCAGTTGTGTTGGGCGAAGACCCACCTGTAGGACTTCACTGAACCTTGATAACCTCTTTCAAGACCCTGTTCTGAGATACTGGGGGGACGGCCGGGACACAAGTCAGCGCACGCATCAGGGTAGCCTGAGGACAGGGGCTTCAACTATTAAAGCAGGGAAGGGAATTCGAGTCAGAAGCATGCCTGACCCATTTGTAGAACAGCAAGCTGTGGGTGTGGGAGGCGGGGGCGTCGGAGGGGGGCCCTCTGGAGGCCGGAGAGACACGGGGAGGGCGAGCTGGATCCAGTGGGGAATGTGGACCGGGTTTTACCTTGAGGGAGGTGGCACACCGTCCCAGGGTTTCAAGCAGAGCGGCGACCGGGTTTGCATTTGGAAAGGGTACCCTGAGCACAGCCCCGAGGATAGGGGAGGGAGAAGCGGTGGCCGCGGCAGAGGCCCGTTAGAGGGCTGCTGGCAGTAAGGGAGGCTTGAACCAGGGCAGTCTGTGGAAGGGTCTGCTGTGAACATGCAGGTCACTAGAGTCCCTGGTAGTGATAGGGTGTGAGAGAGGGGTGGGCCAGGACCCCAGGGTTTCTGGCCAGAATAGGCAGGAAGGAGTGACCACCAGCTGAGACCCGGTGGTGTTCCAGATATCTCAGACGCTCTTCCAGCCCCGTCTCTGCCTCAGTGGTTGTTTGGAGCCCAGGGCTGGTGCCAGACCTCGCACTGACTGGTCCCCTCTCTTCACCTCACCCACCTGACAGCAGTGCCCTTGAACATGAACGTGGCATCAGCTTGTCCTCCAGGAAAGAGCTCGGGTCTTCTCCGAGAACGTTCCTTCTTGAAAAGATCTCGGAGCGTCTGAGAAGCAGGGGCTCCGCTTTCCCCTAGGGAGACAGGCCCACCTCGGCAGAGAGGAGAGCGGGGCTCCAGTGCGGCTTGTATGGCCCCCTGGGACCCTCCATGTCCCCAGGTCTGTGCCGTCCATCCACCCCGACCCCTGCCTTTTTCTACCTCCTTCCCTAGGCCCATTCACGTCCCACCCACCCGTGGCTGAGGTCGAGTTCACCTGTCGCTTCTGCGTGGGAGCTCACAACCTCACTATGCGCCCTTCTCTCAGTAGCACAGGTCTCGCGTTTCCTGTTAGTTTTTTGCCTTGCCTCACGGCTTTCTTTTCCTGAGGTTTAGGACCTCCTGTTTTCCACCATGTGAACTCCTGGGGAAACTGAGGGAAAAGGGAGCTGGAGACCTACAGATCGCCTACACAAGCCAGCACATAGGTTTCCCGCGGCCGCTGTAACAGATTACCACAAACATCGAGACTTGAAACAACAACACAAATGCACTACCTTACTGTTCTGGAGGTCAGATGTCCAAAATGGGTGGCCAGGGCTGCATTCCTTCTGGAAGCTCCAGGGGTTTCCTCGCCTTTCCTGGCTTCTTGAGGCCGCCCACAACTCTCCAGCCTCTGCTTCTGGTACCACGCAGCCTCTGACCTTCCCGCCTCTCTTATAGTGACCCTTGGATTACATTGGGCCCACCTGGGAAATGCAGGCTACTCACCTCAAGATCCTTAACGTGTCACAGCTGCAAACTCTTTCACCATGTTGACAGGACAGGCCCCCATGATTAGGATGAGGCCATCTGAGGGCCATTACGGTGCCTGCCCCAAGTGAATACTGTTCTTGGTGCTTAACAGGTGCTTAACAGGTGCTTAACAGTCCTTTCGATGTGGGGTAGATACTTGATCCTTGTTATGGATGAGGAACCTGGCTGTGAGAGGCTCAGAGTCCACCATCCACCACTCACCCCTGCTCGAGGGGAGATGGGACTTGAGCCCCACATGCCTCCCTGTTGGAGCCCCGCACACTCACACAGCTCCTCACAAAGGCCGTGGTAGTTTCTGGGAGCTGCCCCCAAGCGTAATGGTGCAAACAATGGAAACAGATGGACTCAGCTCAGTTCTGCGGGCTGGAAACCCAACGTCAAGCCTGGTTCCTTTTATTTTTTTTTTAATTTTTTAATGTTTCTTTTTGAGAGAGAAAGAAGGACTGCAAGCAAGCAAGGGGCAGAGAGGGAGACACACAATCCAAAGCAGACTCCAGGCTCTGAACTGTCAGCACAGAGCACAACGCGGGTCTCAAACTCATGAACCATGAGACCATGGCTGGAGCCAAAGTTGGACGCTCAACCGACTGAGCCACCCAGGCGCCCCTGGCACATGTCTGTTTTAGGCAGACCCCCATCGGCCCGTAACACAGGCTGTGCATATTGAGGGTGGTTCATTGCCTCCCCTGGTCTCCGGGGTTCAGCCCTGACATTGTGTTTTCTGCCAGTCAGCAGAATCCGCTTTGTGTTCCCGCACTTCTCACACTCTTTCCTGTTCTCTGGTTCTCTCTCAGGCTGAGTGTGTACTTTATGTGAGCAGACAGATATTTGATTGCTTTCTCCAAGCCAGGCCCCCGAGAATATAGTCTTTTGTCTCTCACCCAGAGTAAGCACTGGCTTGTAGTCGCCAGATTCCTACGGGGTAGAACACAGGGCCGGCAGGAAACCGTGCCTTTGGGCGATGAAATCATTCATATTTGCACTCTTCCACAACTTTTTTTTCTCTTTTACAATTTATGACAGCATTCGCCTTTACCTGCAACTAGAAATGGAATCTTAGTACTTACCAAAGAGAGGTCTGTACACCTGAATCTAACATAACATTATAGGTGGATTATGGCCCAATTAAAAAAAAAAGGAGGGTCAAGAGTGAGACCACACAGCAACCATTTGAGGACGTCAAAGGTTATTTTGTATGATTATTGCTCTCCTTTATTTGCTTCCTAGGAGAGGAGTTCATTACTTCGAAAATGGTACGACTTAATGATACAAAATAAGGATGACCTTGCCAGGATAATTACAGCTGAAAGTGTAAGTTCAAGGTCCTAACTTGCTACCCTAAGAAAATGTCCTGGAATTCTCAGGCGAAAGCTTGGGCAAGCCTCTAACTCCAGGGCTGTTCTGCAGCTAAGGAAAATGGGAATTCTTTGCCTAATGACCAGATACTAATAATCTCTTTTTAATGTTTATTTTTTTAAATTTTTAATGTTTATTCATTTTTGAGATGGAGGTGGGGGAGGGAGTACAGAGAGAGAGGGACACAGAATCCAAAGCAGGCTCCAGGCTGTGAGCTGTCAGCACAGAGCCCCACGCGGGGCTCAAAGTCACGAACCTCAAGATCATGACCTGAGCCCAAGTCCGACGCTCAACTGACTGAGCCACCCAGGTGCCCCTCATAGATACCAACTAATTCTTGTGCCCGGCACCAGGTGTTACTAATGAAGCCAGGCCCTCCTCTTTGCTAGAACCATTTGTATGTTCCACGCTTGAGTAACAGAAAGAAACGTGGATGGAACTAGAGAGTATTACACGAAGTGAAATAAGTGAAATTAATCAGTCCGGGAACGACTGATAGATTTTATGATTTCCTCCTACGTGGAATTCAAGAAACAGAACAAACGAACAAAGGAGAAAAAAAGACAAAAAGAGGCTCTTAAATACAGAGAACAAACTGTATGGAAGGGGGGGGGGAAATAGTGATACCCATAATAAGTAAGAAACAGATTTTGAGTGAAACTATATGAGTGATGCTTTCTCACCGTTCCCAGTTGTCTCCGTGTGATTGGTACCGTTTTTTTTTTCATTTTGTTTTCGTACGTTGGAAACGTGCCTGTGGTTTCTCCGCAGCTGTAACAATTAGGTTTTGCCAGGGTCACACCTTGGGAAGACATTAGGAGGAGGAAAAAGGATGAGGCCCTAAGACGCACTGGTCACTGTCAGGGAAGCAGACAGCGCTGCGGTTTGGGTGGGCTTCTGTCCCCACTTGTGTCTGCTCTCAAAGACTCCTGCTGGGGTCACGAATTCCTCAATAACCATATAGGTTTTGTGACAGGCAGGACACTTCTCTGCCGTATGCCCTGCCTGGAAGAACTTGTGTCCTTTTCTTTTCAGTTTTTTTTTAAGTCTGTTTATTCTGAGAGGGCACGAGTGGGGGTGGGGGGCACAGAGGAGACCCAGAATCCCAAGCGGGCTCCATGGTGTCAGCACAGCTCCGACGCGGGGCTCCAACCTGCGATCCCCCGAGGTCATGACCTGAGCTGAGATCAGGAGTTGGACACTTAACTGACCTTGCCCCCCAGGCGCCCCTGAACGTGTCCTTTTCCGATCCGATCCAGGGGAAGCCACTGAAGGAGGCGCAGGGGGAAATCATCTATTCCGCCCTTTTCCTAGAGTGGTTTTCAGAGGAGGCCCGCCGCGTTTACGGAGACGTTATCTACACCCCTGCAAAGGAGAGGCGGGCACTGGTCCTCAAGCAGCCCCTCGGGGTGGCCGCAGTCATCACGCCGGTAAGTGGACGGACAGAATGGGCAGGGTCCTGGGGGACAGCTCGCTCTTCCTCGGAGAGGTGTGTGCTCCCGAGGCGGGCTGTCACCTGCCCTTGCTTCCTAATTCCTTTGCTGCACCCAGAGGCGTGATTCCTGGTGTGGGATGGCGGCTGGGATGGCCTGTTTCCAACGCCTGTGGTGGGGGTGTGGGGGGGTGGCCACGGCAGGACCCAGCGGCTTTTCTGACATGGCCCCTCTAGCACGTCTGAAAAGGTCTGTGACACATTGAACGTGCCGTGGTTTGGGGAAATTTTTATGCTGAATTTATGGTTGTCATCACCAGGAAAGTGCTTGGTGCAGTGGGCCAGGCTAGAGGTGAAAGAGCTGTGTGTGCCTGGGCAGAGTTGCAACACACTGGTGGGGCACCCAGCCCTCTGTGGGCAACAGCTTTTTGGGGGCCTGCTGTCTGCAAGGTCTCTCAGCTCATCTAGAGCGAGACTGCTTTCTTTCCTGGGTCAGCAGAGGCCCCCTCCTCACTGCCTAGACTGACGCTTTGGAACTCAGAACTAGATGTCCACAAGCTGTGTGACCTTGGGCAAGTTACCTAACTGCTCTGTCTGAATTTCCCCCGCCTGATGTCCTCATTATTCCCCAGTATAAGAATACTGACCTCAGTGGGCTGTGATAAGGATTTAATTATAATTGAAAAGTGCTTAGAACAGTGCCTGGCACAGAAAAAGCAGTAGGCAAGGATTTGTCAAAATAAAATACTGTTAAAATAGACAGGGAGAGGGCTACAAGCATCGATCTATAAAGAGAGAAAGAATAACAAATCACCTGCCATTTGGAAAATCGCCTTTGCTAATGTTTTCTCCTAGAGGGTCAGGCTACCCCTGTATTTGTGAATAAAGTTTTATTGGGACATAGCCACACCCATCCCTGCACATTCAGTCTGTGGCAGCCTCCACCTTAGGACCACGGAGTACATCCCACAGAGCCTAAATTCTTAATGACCTGGCCCTTTACAGAAAAACTTTGCCACATGCTGGTGTGGATACTCTTGTACTGCTTTACGTTCTGAAAATGTTCCCAGTCTTGGCGAGCCTTCGTGCCCAGAGTCCCCTGGGGAGACAGCTGTCAGGTGCTCTGAGAGCTCACCAGCGCAGGAGGAGCAAGAGCACTGCTTCGAGAGTCGGCATGTACCAGGACATCGGTTGACTGACTTGCTGACCTGCCTGCCTGTGGATGCCGGGGCGGTCCAGCGTCTCACGTCTCCCCTCTACACTTCTGTCCCCAGTGGAATTTCCCCAGTGCCATGATCACCCGGAAGGTGGGGGCCGCCCTGGCCGCCGGCTGTACTGTGGTGGTGAAACCTGCCGAGCACACGCCCTTCTCCGCCCTGGCCCTGGCCGAGGTGAGCCTCCCCTTCAGCTGCATCTCATGCTGGATGCTGTTGGGTTTTAACTGACTAGCGGTTTGTTTAAGTCCGACGTTTGAGAAAAAACAACGGAGAGGGACTTTCTGACATCTATACACAGCATATGTTGTGGGCTGCGCTAAAGATGGTGTCTGTCTGGGTGCCCAGGTGGCTCAGTCGGTTAAGTATCTGGCTCTTGGTTTCAGCTCAGGTCATGATCTTATGGCTCATGGGTTCGTGCCCCGCATCGGGCTCTGCACTTACCGTACGGAGCCTGCTTGGGATTCTCGCGCTCTCTTCTTCTCCACTTATGCTCTCTCTCTGAAAATAAATAAACTTTTACAGAAAGGGTAGGGGGCACTTGGGTGGCTTGGTCGGTCAAGCATCGGACTCTTGATTCTGGCCCAGGTCATGATCTCTCTATTCATGAGTTCGGGCCCCGCATCAGGCTGTGTGTTGGCAGCTTGGAGCCTGCTTGGGATTCTGTCTCCTGTCCTCCTCCTTCTCTGCTCTCCCGTTTGCTCTCTCTCTCTCTCTCTCTCAAAAATAAATAAATAAACATTTTTTAAAAAGGTTAAAAGACGGTATCTGTCCATCACTTGTATTAAGCAGGCAGGCACACGCCTGAACTGTGGGCATTTCTCACATCTAGGGAACCTGGTACTTCCCTCTCCCTTCTCTCAACATTCCGTCAGATCTCGCCAGTTGTCTGTTTAAAACCCTCCCGTGGCTTCTCGTGTCCCTCAGAGGGAAGCGCCGCCCCTACAGTGGCCTCCTGGGCCTAGAACCTTGGTCCCCTCCCCCACTGCCGGTACCTTCCCTGTCACCTTGGAGCCCCATCCCCCTGCTCCAGCCACTGCAGTCACTGCTGTGCCTGAGACCACACTGCGCTCACCCCAACTCAACTCTCTCTACACCTGCTTTTCCTCCTTCCAGAAGGTTCTTCCCCAGGCACGCCCACGACTTGCTTCTTCAGGTGTTGCTCGAGTGCCACCTTCCCAGGGAGGTTCGCCGGCCACCCTGTTGGAGAGTCAGCGTCGCACTCCTGACCCCCTTCTCTGCTGTGTTCTCCTTCCCTGAGACACCATCCTCCAGACTCGGCCCGTGGCCTGTGTCTCCCTCACCCCGGGACGGAAGTGGAGATGGGGAGACGGGCGCTTGCCGGAGCCTGGGACAGCGCCTGGATCCGGGAGGCACTGGGGATGTGCCTGTGGGAGGCCGGGCTCCCATGCGGGTAGAGCCACTTGTGAGCGTGGCGGTCAGGTTCTGGCCCCCTCACCCCCATCCCTCCCGGGCCGGGACTCCTCCTCCCCGGTCCCTGTGCTGCTGTCTCTTGCCCTGTGGTCAGAGGGAGGAGCTTCCCAAAGGCTGTTATAGAGTTTGTCGTTCAAGGCCCCCACACCTGCTGCGGCTCCAGACCCAGGGGCCAGAAGCTCCCATCCTCTAAGGGCGTCCCCCGCCAAAGGCACCTTATCTCAGAGGCCAACGGGCAACATTAACTGAACGGGAGGCATTTTTCTAGATAAGCTGTTAACAGTTTTCCTTGAGATAATCCTTAAATCTGCACAATGTGTGTACCTCGGGCTAAGGAATAGTTAATGGTGTGCTTCCTACAAATTATGGTGTTCGGGGTCAGTTCTGATCCACAGCTAGTAGATCTGTCCTGCTTACGGAATTTATTCGGAAACACACATCTGTGTTGATTGGAAAGGCTCAGGACCACATGTTTAAAAACCTCTATAAACTTCGCCCAGACGCCCTGTCAGACTTGGGTTCGGTCTCCTTGTGTCCGTCAGGACACACAGCATCTCTGTTCTCGTGACATTGTGGGGCAGGGTGCTGATCAGTGCTGCCCAGTGTGTTAACTCGTTACGAGTTACAGAAATGGTGATCTCTGAATTCTTTCATTTTTTTAAATTTTAAGTAATCTCCACACTTACCATGGGGCTCAAACTCCTAACCGGGAAATCAAGAGTCACACGCTCCCTTGGACTGAGCCAGCCGCAAGCCCCTGAATTCCTCCCTTTCTATTTCATTTATTCACTGGAGCGCTTCTGTGACACACCCTCTCGTTATCTGCTGCTTGGTAACCCAGTGGTAAATTCACATAGAAGAGGGCAGCCTGCATGCCTGATCCCTTCTTTCTGTTCACCAGAGTCTCAAAGTAATAAGCTCTTCATTCCCACCATCTGCTGAAGGTCACCAAGTCGTCTGTTTGTTTGTTTGTTTGTTTTAAGTACCATGGATTTTAAGGTATTTGAGGAGTTTTGATCCCTTGCAAGTATCGTCCCCATGAAGCTCAGGCTTTCCCGTTTTTGGTTGAAGGTGCCTCCTGGCATCAGCTCCTGGGTGATTACACGGAACTCTGAGAGCTTCCTTCCTGGGCGATTTTCAGAGTCTGTCCTTCACCCTTGGTTGGTTTATGTCTCCAGGAACTCCTGTCACCCACATGGTCAGTCTTTTTTGTCATTCTCTGGTACCCTTTTTCATTGTCTCTGTAATCTTCTAAGTTTACTCATTTATTTTGAGAGAGAGAGAGAGTGCACGCATGAGTAAGGGAGGGCAGAGAGGGAGAGAGAGACATCATTTCTCTAATCTTTAAGAATATCTTCTTCTTGGGGCTCCTGGGTGGCTCAGTCAGTTGAGCATCTGACTTTGGCTCAAGTCACAATCTTGTGGTTTGTGGGTTCGAGCCCCGCATCTGGCTCTGTGCTGACAGCTCAGAGCCTGGGGCCTGCTTCAGATTCTGTCTCCCTCTCTCTCTGCCCCTGCCCCACTTGTTTTCTCTCACACACAAAAATAAACATTAAAAAGAAATTTATAATAATATCTTCATCACCTTCTGTCTTCCGTAAAGGGATTATCTATTAGGTTGTTCTTGAGTTCCTTCTGGTTTGCTTTTCATTTCTAAAATTAGTTTTTCCTTGTATTTCTAATTCTTTACCGTGTTCCCTTACCTCATTTCCAAAATTTCTCTCATTTTAACTCATGTTGTTGTTGTGTATCCTGTTATAATTAAAAAAAATTTTTTTTATCTTCATAGAAAATTACGGTTTTGATCTGCTTGTGGGCATGTCTTTCTGGAATGCTCTTATTGAAGTTGTTGAAGAGGATGCCTCCTGCTCCTTTTTTTAAATAGCCTTTTATGGGATTTGACTTGCATATTTTGCTGAGCATTTATTTTTACATGAAGTTTTCCTAAACTTTTATTTTTCTTAAGTTTATTATTTGGTGTGGGGGCAGAGAGAGGCGGGGGCGTAGTGGGGGAGGGGAAGAGAGGCTCCCAAGCAGACTCTGCACAGTCAGCACAGAGTCTGGTGCAGGGCTTGAACCCACAGACTGTGAGATGATGACCGGAGCTGAAGGATGCTTAACCGACCGAGCCCCTCCAGGCGCCCCTAGTTTTCGTAAACGTTTAAAAGGAGGCCTGCCTCTCCAACTCCGTAAGCACCTTTTGTTTTCGCTCTGAGCTTTCCAGCCTGCACCCCTTTCCCCGCGGTAACCGGCCTTCTCCCCCATATCACAGGGCTCCCGGGCTGTTCCCCATCGGGCCCCCACGCAGCCTCTGGCGCTGTCACAGCGGGTGCCCTGGGCGGGCCTGGCCCGGTCCTGTGAGTACTGGCGGGCCGCCTGGGCTCCTCCATGACCCGACCGGCATGCGGCTTCTGTCCGCAGCTGCTCCCGAGGGTGCCCAGGCTCCCGGCCGTCAGCGTAGAAGCAAGTCTCCCACGACACCGCGGGGAGCGCCGTCAGTGCAGTGGCGGGGTGGCCACGTGGTCGCCCGCACTGCCGTCATTGACGTGGACGCCTGGGCAGTCACATCTGCAGGGAGCACAGCGGCACGGGAGCCAGCACACCAGCCGTCCTGTGCGCACCCACATCCAATCTTGTGGTCTTGGGCACTTTGGCTGTGCCGTTGCCTTCTCTGAGCTTATGAGGGGAGCCCGAGAGGGTGCGACACTCTGCTGTTCCACCGGCTTCCCAGAACCCCCAGTCAGCTTTGTGCGGTGTCAACCGTTCATGAGATTCAGAAGTTACCGTAATTCCAGAAGTTACCGTAATTCCTGGTATGGCTGACGCCAGTCGGGTCCACATGGAAAGAGCGCGGGGTTTGGGCCCAGGCGGTGGTGTCAGTGTGCCGACTCTGGTCCCTCCTGATGTGCAGCCCGGGCATGACCCCCTTTCCTCACTGCTGCACCGGGAGGTCACCTGTGGAGAGACCTGCCCCCTGCCTGTCTTCTACAGACGAACCCAAAACTTTTTAATTTTTCGTTTATTGTTTTAAACAGAAAGTGGCATGAAAACTCAGGCTATAAAATATCACCTTAGCACGAATAAGGATCTCACTTCAGGTCCAAATGTATTCTTATTCTGTCCCCAAGGGCAACTTAGTATTTTCTCCAGTACGTTTGGATGCAAACATCTGTTTCTCTCTCCCTGTGTTCTGGGTGGGTCGCTGCTGCCCCCGCCCGCTGTGTGCAGCTCGCCGACCAGGCTGGGATTCCTCCCGGCGTGTACAACGTGGTTCCCTGCTCCAGGACGAGGGCGAAGGAAGTAGGGGAAGCTCTCTGTACTGATCCTCTAGTGTCCAAAATTTCCTTTACTGGCTCAACGGCTACCGGAAAGGTACGTGACTTATGTCTCAGAGAAAATGAATGTCATTCTCCTATTTTCCCTGGAGAGAGTGTGAAATACTAGTTCATCGTTATCACCCTTTTAAGGAACATTCCCAGCGGCCGTTGAAAGGTTTGTTGCATAAAGTAACGTCTGATCATACTCTGGAGATGTTTTGGATAGTGTCCCTCACTGACCTGATGCAGGCTTCTGACGATCCTGAGGGGCGGCACAGCTGGAGCTCCCAGGATTTGTTCCACCGGAAGTGGTTAAAAGCCATCATTGTATTTCCTCAGTTCTGGGATGCACGTTTCCTTCCTGATCTAGAATTAAAGTTTCCAGAAACACACAACTGATGTTGGAATGGATGTCTTGGAATTGAACAAAAATTGCATTTAGTAGAAAGGTCCTTACAGAAATAGAAGGGTCTTTTTGTCTGTTTCCTTAAAAAGCTTTAACTTAAAAGGTTGTGCATTGTTCTACAAATTTACACTAAAAGAATAATTGCAGTGTCATTTTTAATAGCAGGGAATTAGGAACCTAAATTTCTAACAGATGGGGGCTGAATAAATAAATTTATGGAACAGCCATGTGATAGAATAAAGAAATGTTCTAGGGGCACCTGGGTGGCTCAGTCAGTTGAGCGTCCGACTTTAGCTCAGGTCATGATCTCAGTTTATGAGTTCGAGCCCCACATCGGACTCGCTGCTGTCAGCTCAGAGCCTGCTTCAGATCCTCTGGCCGCGCCCCCCACCGCCCCTCCCCTGCTTGAGCTCTCCCAAAAATAAACAATTAGAAAAAAAAAATAGACGAATGTTCTAGAAACATGTGGTAACATCAGAGAATCTTCATATTATAGTGTTACACTAAAGGATACGGTATAAAGTCCTATGAACGTGTTAAGATGTTCCAGATATGTGGTTAATTGGGAAGATAAAGGTTTAAAAACTGTCTAAGTCTACATTCTGTTTTCTTCACAACAAAAAACAGTACATATATACAATCCTGTGTGGCCAAATTCTGGATCAATATACCTCAAAATTTTATCAGTGGTAAGCTATGGGTTGTGAGATTCCGGGAGGTTTTATTATCTACACTTTCTATGATTAAGCCAATTGTCACAATTTTTTAAATTTTTTTATTTTTTTAATGTATATTTTTGAGAGAGAGACAGCATGAGTGGGGAAGGGGCAGAGAGAGAGAGGGAGACACAGAATCTGAAGCAGGCCCCAGGCTCTGAGCTGTCAACACAGAGCCTGATTCGGGGCTTGAACTCACAAACTGTGAGATCATAACCTGAGCTGAAGTTGGACGCTTAACCGACTGAGCCACCCAGGCGCCGCAGCACATATTTTAATATGTAATACACTTACATGGTTCAAGAAGCCAGACGATTAAACATGCTCACATTCAGAAGGCTCTCCTGCCCCCCGACTCCCTCCCTTCTCTAAGTAACTACTCTTTATTTCTTATTACCTTCCTACTGTGTCTTAATCAAATAGATATATATTCTTTTTTTAAAGCTACTTAGGGGCACCGGGGTGGCTCAGTCAGTTAAGCGTCTGGCTTCGGCTCAGGTCATGATCTCATGGTTCTGTGCCTCCCTCTCTATTTTGGATTCTGTGTCTCCCTCTCTCTCTGACCCTCCCCTGCTCATACTGTCTCTGTCTCTCAAAAATAAAATTTAAAAAAAAAACATTAAAAAAAAGTTAAGGTTATTTATTTTTGAGAGTGAGAAGGAATATGTGAACATGAGTGGGAAAGGGGCAGAGAGAGAGGGAAAAAGAGAATCCCAAACAGGTTCTGTGCTGTCAGCACAGAGTCTGACGCAGGGCTCGATCCCATGAACTGTGAGCCCCGCAGGCACCCCTAGAAATAGATGTTCTTATTTCCTCCCTGTCTTATGCACACTGTCGTCCCAGTTACACGACCACACACCTGGCTTTTTCACCGCTGGGCAGCTGTCGGAAGCGAAGGCGTACCGGTGCGGATGGCCGGGCAGCTGACCCTGCCCGGTGCTCACGCAGTCCGTGCTCTGTTGCAGATACTGCTGCACCACGCAGCCGGCTCCGTGAAAAGGGTCTCCATGGAGCTGGGTGGCCACGCTCCGTTCATCGTGTTCGACAGCGCTGACGTGGACCAGGCTGTGGCAGGAGCCATGGCATCCAAATTTAGGAACTCTGGACAGGTGAGTCCTGCGGCGATTTCCAGGGTGTGTATGTGTTTCACAAAGATCTTACCCTCACTCATCTCCTGGAAGGAAACCTGTAGGTTCCTTCCATCATTCTTTCTTTACTCTTTCAGCACATATTTCGTAAGTTCCTCTTTTTGCCAGTGCCTGTTCTAGGCTCACAGGGTCCAAAGGGAAATAAGGTGTAATCCCTGGCTTCAAGGGATTTCACGAACACCAGATTTTTTTTTTTAGTCAAATTTTCTTCTTCCTTCTTTTTGAATCTGATTATCTTTACAGTTTTCCCTCACTGGTCTTTTCTCTGCTGAACAGGTAAAGTTATCTCCTCAGACACAAAACAGCCTGAACAGCTGGGGTCTGAGGCCCGTAGTCTTAAGGAAAAGAAGGCAGGAAAATGTTGAGATGGTTCTTGAAAACCTCAAAACCCTGCAGCCTGGGTCTTGCCATCCCTGAGACAGAGGCGGCCTGATAGGCACATAGTACAGTGTGCCCTGAGGGTGTCCAGGTTGACCCACTCGCATTGGGACCGTGGTGGCCTGAGTTCACACCTCCACAGGAAATCTTGGAATATGATATCTGGCATGTACCTTCAAGGTGACCTGACACAAACCTTGCATTTTATAGACGAGGAAATGAAACTCTGGAGAGATTGTTTGACTTAAAGTCCTACATCGTTGGGTCGTAGTCCCAATACTGCTGAGGAGCTGGGACTATGGACCAAGAGCCTGTCTCCTGGTTTCTCTCCACGCTGTTGCCAGAAACTTAGCTTCTTACAAAAATATCCTTAAGGACTTTGTCTCGGAGTACCATCAATAAGTGGTTTTGTTTTTTATTTTTTAAGTTTATTTATGTATTTTGAGAGAACTCATGTGAGCAGGGGAGGAGCGGAGAGAAGGAGAGGGAGAGAGAGAATCCCAAGCAGGCTCCATGCTGCCAACTTGGGGCTCAATCTCATGATACATGAGATCATGACCTGAGCTGCAGTCAAGAGTTAGATGCTCAATGGACTGGGCCACCCAAGCACCCCAATAAGTGGTTTTAAATGCATTCCAGAGACAGAATTAAACTGTGGGGGAGGGAGGGGTGTGAAATGTATATTACTCTGTATCAAATAGTTTTCATCCTTGTGTTGACCTTTGGTAATTCATTTTTCCCCTTTCATATAACCATAAGTAGGATTGGTTGTTTTAGAAATACCTGTGTTTCCTTTTAGAAACATAAAATGCTAATGTGTGTAACCTTCAGAGTTATACTTATAAAGCCACAATTTTGAGGTATGTTGACTTAAGCCAATAAAAATGCATTGTATATAATTATATATATATATGTAGTTTCTATTAAATATGATCAAGAAAAACATACAAGAAGAAAATCTATGATAACTGTAATTCCTATAATATGGTTGTATTTTATAATTTTAAAATATTAGATCTAATTAGAAAAAAATAATTTAGGCTGCCATGGAAGAATGGTCTTGTGGCCCTTTTCAAAATGTCAGATTCAGCCAATCCCTTGAACAGTTGATTGAGCTAGTGGGGAGAAGTCAGCCTTTGACTGCCTTCCTTCCTGCTCCCGCTCTATCACTGCAGCATCACTATCTCTCATGGGGTCACCATTTTTTTATGCTCCTTTTTTCTTTCCCTGTTTGTTTCATAATGGCTTACTTAACCCTTTGGAAAAAACTTGGGTCAGGTGGCATTCTCTTTTTTGCACAGCTGTTTGTACTTGCTTATTTGTTTAATTAACCTCAAGGTGAGGTGGCTATGGAGGAGGTTGGAGAAGAAGGAGCACTTTGTGCACTTGTCTCCAGGGCTCACCCACATGGGGAGGAACATGGCAGGCTGGACACAGGATGAGAGCCACCTGGGGAATTGTTTTCATATTCAGAGTATCTGATAGCAGCAGTGACACATTTATTGGTTGGGTAGGTAGCTTCTGACAAATGGTATTGTGAGTCTGTTTTTTGTTTTTCTTCTGTCTAGACTTGCGTTTGCTCAAACCGTTTCCTGGTGCAAAGGGGTATCCACGATTCCTTTGTGAAGAAATTTGCCGAGGCAATGAAAACAAATCTGCATGTGGGTAATGGATTTGAGGAGAGAACTACTCAAGGCCCATTAATTGATGAGAAGGCGGTAGAAAAGGTAAGTTCGTTTGCTTTTCTGTTAAAGTAAATTTCATGGTTTCAATGTCAAAAGCTTCAACTAGCAAAAAAACACTTTAGTAAGGTACCCAGCAAAGCTGTTTTGGAAACAATGGAGAAATCAGAAAAAAGTGAATTTCTGCCCATTTGTAGGAATCAAGTGGCATCATCTGGCTATTAGCTTTTCTGGCTCCGTCATTTCCTGGCTCCATCATTACACCAAGTGCTTGTGAGTTCTGTCACTTTATATTTAATGTTTACTTTTGAAAGAGAGAGACAGAGAACATGTGTGTGCACATGTTGGGGAGGGGCAGAGAGAGAGGGAGACAGAATCAGAGAGTGAGAATCACAGAATCACACAGAGAGAGAGAGCGGGGGGGGGGGGGGGGGGGGGGGAGACACAGGTCCCAAGTTGTCAGCACAGAGTCCAATGCGGGGCTCGAACTCAAACCATGAGATTATGACTTGATCCAAACTCGGACACTTAACTGACTAAGCCACCCAGGCGCCCTGAGATCTATCACTTTAGAACTTCTACTGCCCTCCCTAAATTTTCTCTGATAGTGGTGCCCATTCTATCCCTGGCTGCCTCACGGATTAGGATCTTGAAAGACAAAAGTTCTTTAATTTTTTGAACAGCTAAAAGGAAAGGAAGACTGGTTTTGTTTTTGAAATCATGGGTGTTTCAGCTGAAATGCTGGTTTCCATTGACAACAAAATGCCCTTCCACAAGAATCCTTGACAAAAGCATCTGGTAGGGAGATACAGAAGAACAGAAGCCGCACCCAGGATTTACAGATGCCAGGAGAGGGAGACTGCTTTTAGGAAGGATCTGTTTGTTCAAAGAAAGTCAGTCTGGATGGACCACTAGCTGAGTGAGAGATTTAAAACAGAATCTCCTGTTTTAAAACATAATCCTTTTAAAGAAAGAAGATGTACTACATATATACAATGGCACATTACTCAGCCATTAAAAAAAAAAGAATGACATCTTGCCATTTGCAACAACATGGATGGGTCTAGATGTGAAGTCAGTCAGTGGAAAAAAGACAAATACCATACAAGTTCAAACATATGTGGAATTTAAGCAACAAAACAAAGAAGAAATGACACAAACAAGAAAAATCAGACTTTTAACCAGAGAACACACTGATGGTCACCAGATGTGGGGGAAGGGATGGGTGAAACGGGTGATGGGGATTTAGGAATACACAGGTCACGATGAGCGCTGGCTGATGTATGGAACTGTTGAATCACTATATTGTACACCAGAAATTACTAGAACGTTGCATATTAACTACCCTGGAATTAAGTAAATTAAAAACCTTACCCTTTTCAGAGTTACTTATAAGGAACTTTTGTGTAATATGAACATCCAATATGCTCCTGAGAGAAGTCTCTATTAATAGAAAGGATTTTACTGGAATAATTTAAATTGGACAGAAAACGGAGGCTGGAGATTGATGTGTGGGGAAGAAGGAAGGAGAGGTGGCCCCAAAGGGTGGCGTAGCCGACCTCCTAGGTGTCACCTATGAAACCACAATTAAGGTAGACCCAGGTCAGCACCCAGCTGGGAAGCACCAAGACCCAGTGTGGGGTCACATCCGCTGAACCCATGTCTGTTGCCGCACCCCCTGGGAGCCAAGGGAAGCACTGAGGTTTGGCAGAGTTCTGATAACCGTCTAGTTACTGCCTTGGGGTTGCCCTAATAGAGAACGTGCATTGAAGTGTGCATTGGTAGCACCTGCATTTTTGATGTGACTTTGGACCCTGTGCCTTGATTGCCAGTGGAGACAATTTGGGTCTGAACTAGCTGTGGTTCAAGGCCCAGAGCATTGGTTCTTAGCCCGCCCTGTGCTCTTCACAACTGCAGATGGCAGAGTCCTTCCTGAGGAGGCGAGGTGTGAGCAGGGCCTCAGCACCGATAGGTTTTCAAGTGCCCCCACTATTGTTAAATTTGCCAGCCTGGGAGACACGTCCAGGGGATTTTGTGGGTGCTGTCAAAGTGAAGGTGCAACCATTGGCCTCTAGAGGGCGCTGTGTCCCAGACTTCGAGCAAGGAAGGTGAAGGATTTCTATTTCAGAGAATTTAGTAGAAAACACCTAGTCTGCAAAAACCCATTGTGCCTGCTTTAGTCTAGCCCCAGTCACAGGGTAAGTTCCAGGGCAGGGTAAACTGCACATGACATGAAATATGACCATTAAAGGGCAAAGCATATTCTCTTTGAGGGCAAAGAGGCGGACCTTGTTAAATATAATTCATTTTCGAGCTATAAATCATGGAGGGAAGCCGTTACGGCTAATGGGGGTTTGTTCCAGAGAGTGAACTCTGAGAGCATGGTAGGGGGTGGAGGCTTACAAAGGGTGGTCTGCATGGTAGAATGTGCCCCAGCCCGTATCTCCCTTTCCTGAAATCCCATGGAATATTCTGCCGAGAACAGGACAGGGGAGGACTCTGGGGACCAAAGGTTGTGGAGAACTTCTGGAAGGAGGAAAGGATGGTGCTAACAGAAAAGTCAAAGCAGACAAGGCATTCCCAGGGTAAGCCTGTAGGGGAGGTGGGTGCTATTTTTCAGGATGGACCTTTCTAGAAGTGGCTGGGGTAGGAATGGGAGCAAGGGAAACATGGTGCCAACTTCCGTACAGTTTTCTGGGCCATCCCTACACCACCGCTCCTCACAGCCATCACCAGGACAGCGAGGTGTCTACTCTGGGCAGGAGGTGGGCTACGGCTTCAAGGGGGAGGCGAGTGTGCCTTCGCCCTCTGGGGGAAGGGGTGGTCCCTAGTGAGGCCTGCGAGTCAGCATCAACCTGAACTTGCCGTTGTGCCCCTTGTTTAGCGGAAAGACTAGAAACAGTAAAGGCCACTGTGTCACCGGTCCTTCATGAGGAAGGTGGACAACCAGGAATCATGACGCGTTTGGGGCCAACCCTCAGCGATGAGAGGGACAGCTGGCCCTCAAGGAAGCAGATGAGTCTGGGAACAGAAAGGAATTTTCCAAGAATCTCAGAGCATCTTCCATGTATTTCTGAGAAGATAGAGCATCTACAAAACCAAAGCAGGTTCTGTGAAAACGAGGCAGCGAGAACAAGAGAGTTTTTAGAAATTAAACACATGATGGTCAAATCTTTCTAAAACATCAGTAGATGAAGACAGAAGGTAAAACCAAGGAGAATTTAAAGCAAAAGACAGAGAGATGAGAAGCAGCTGGCTGGTTCAGTCTGTAGAGCATGTGACTCTTGATCTTGGGCTCATGAGTTCGAGCCCCATATTGGGTGTAGAGATTACTCAGTAAATAAAAGTTTTTTTTTAAAAAAGACAAAGAGATGAAAAATATGACAGAAATTGGAAAAGAAATTAGAATCTAAGGTGAGAGGCCTATCCATTTTAGCTATAAGAACTCTAGAAAGAACAGACATGAAAGAATTAGCATTATCCAATAAATGAGAAATGAAAACTCAGGGGAAAATGATTCTTCAGATGGAAAGACTTTACCAACCACATGGAATGAAAGCAGAAAGCCCAGAGACGTTTTGCTAAAACAGTGGAAGGTCAGGAACATAGAAGAAGATCCCAAAAGTGTCCAGAGATGGGGGAAAAGCTACCCGCCAAGGAGTAAGCACTATTTTTGAAGCTGACTTTTCAATAACACTAGAAATAGAGACATGTGCTTACCATTCTTAAGGAAAATGATTTGGGATGACGATTCCACCACCAACTAACATAAGGGAAAAAACATCAGACACGCAGACTGCTCTTCCTGCCCATGGACCCTGTCCCTGTGCTTTCATAAAACCACTTTTTTGCACCAAAAAACAAAAACCATGAGACACACAGTGTCAGGAAATGCAAGATGTACATCATTTTCAGTGCACCTTTTTCAAAATGACCACTTAAGGAGTATTTGGTAGAACAAAATGAAACTGAGGAGGACAACATGGCACCCAGGAACCCGGAGCCACCTCGAGAGTGTGAGGACAGGGGGTGCCCAGGGGGCTCAGGTCATGATCTCATGGTTCATGAGTTTGAGCCTCATGTTGGGCTGTGTGTTGGCAGCTTGGAGCCTGCTTGGGATTCTCTCTCTCTCTCTCTCTCTCTCTCTCTCTCTCTCTCTCTCTCTCTGCCCTCCCCTGCTCTTTCGCCTCTCAAAATTAAAAAAAAAAATGCAAAGAACAAATCCCAGGAGGACATCAGGCCATACTAGACCCATCAACAAATGGAAGGATTTGACGGTGGAAAATCAAAGAGCTGGGGAAGGCAGCGCCACACATGCCACACACCCTCTTCCTGCCTCTGTGTCTCCACAGAAATTGTGTCCTCTCCAGCGTATTTTCAAGGCTGCTCTCCCAGGCTCCTCTTTTCTTCATGCAGGTAGAGAAACACGTGAATGACGCAGTTTCCAAAGGCGCCACCGTTGTGACAGGCGGGAAGCGACACCAACTTGGAAAAAACTTCTTTGAGCCCACGCTGCTCAGCAATGTCACCCAGGACATGCTCTGCTCTCACGAGGAGACGTTTGGGCCTCTGGCACCAGTTATCAAGTGAGACCACCCAGCGGGCAGATGAGGGAAGAGGGACACTAGAAAGGAATGTGCTTCAAGTGCCGTTTCAAGGTCCTGGGGCTGGAAGGCAGGGCTGTGCTGTGTCAGCAGAAAGTTGGTGTCAGGCTCTTGTTCCTTTGAAAAGGATCTAGTTTTTCTTTTCTGGAGACTATCAGGATTTCTCACGGCCTTTGATGTTCTTAAGCTTTCCTGGTGAGGCAGTCGTGAGCGTCTTCATGCTGTGGTCCTAATGTCCTCCTTTAAGATCTAAGGTGTGTGTCTAGGCCTGGGAAGTTACTGGTCATTATTGTTTCTCCGGATAGTTCCCTCCCCTCTGTTCATTCTGGACCGGCCTTCTAGGTCTGTGATGGAGACATGTCTACATCACCCTCACTCCTCTTCACTCCTCCTCCGTCTGTTCCTGATGCCTTCTGAGACCCACCCCCCTGCCGCGTGCCAGCTAAGCCGTCCATTCCTGAGATATCCCACCACATTCCTGCCCAACCCCCACCACATTCCTGCCGTCACTCTGTCACACTTGCTATCTCCAGGTCTTTGTTCCTCCCCGTAAAGGAGTCTCCCCACTTCCCCACTCTCCTTTGCTGTGGACACTTATCCTTTTCTGCATTTTACTCTGTCTCACTGTCACTGCCTCCTGGCTCATAGGTCATTCTGTTTGTTATCCCTCTCCATCTCCGAGCTCCACCACTGTCCTGTGGTTTTCTCTGGGAATTCATCTCCATCTCCAGTCCCTCCACCTCTGAGAGGCCTCAACTGGCAGTATCTGCCTTGGGGATGTGGAGAAAGGCTTCAACCTTTTGCTGGGCTGTTTCTGATACATTTGAGCCTCAGGAGGGAAGCTTCTAGTATTAAAATACAGTCTCAACTCTATTGCCCAGGCCCCAGGTATTTTTTGCTTCCTGGGGTATTTTTGTGGTGACGCCTGGAGTCACAAGGGGTTCGAGGGAAGAGGCCTCTGGTCCATGCTGCTGTTGACGCTTGTCACAGGTGAGTCCCCAGGCTGGGCTCAAGCACTGCCTGGGCCCTGCCACGTGGCACCAGTCCAAGGAGCCAGGTCTTTGGACAGCAGCGCCTAAATTCACAGCACCGCCTCTCACAGGCTCCGCAGAGCAGCCTGTCTCCTTCCTCCCTCCTCCGTGCCGGGCCCCGCGTTCTCCCCACCCCGGGAAGCCACAGTCCCCTCAGGATCCAACCACCTTCTCGGCTTCCAGAAGTGTCTTGTGTTTTCAATGTTAGTTGCCCATGGAGGGTTTCTGAGCTAAGCTGCTCGATCGTTCTCTCTCGCTCCCGCTCTCTCTCGCTCCCGCTCACGCTCTCTCTCGCTCTCCCCTCCAGAATCTCCAGCATCAAGTTCCCAGGGAGAGCTGGCTCCTGTGCTGTCTTGCCCAGGACAGAGGTCTCTCTTATCATTTGCTCTCCCGGCTTCGTTACATAGTAACCCACCACTGGGGAAGTGGACCACTCCAAGAACTTTCATCTTCTCTGTCTTAAAACAAGGTTTTTTTTTATCTAGAACATGAACTTGATGTCTTCACAGAGTTGAAAGGAAGCAGTGGTTAGGAATGCAGGCTTTGGAATTGAACTGGGTATAGATTCAGGCTTTGCTGCTTCAGACGTGTGAGCCCTCAGACAGACTGACTTCCCTGAGCCCCAGGGTCCCTGCGTGGGGAAGGGGTAGAACCTAGGACCTGCTTCGCAGAGCAGTTCCGGGGTTTGAGCGACATAACGGGCACAAAGCACTTGCACGGTGCCTGATGTCATTCTGGGGGTGGTCTGGTCCGGGAGGAGGTTGTCACTAGCGGGCTCTGGTCCTAGCACACCTCCCCTCGGGGCTCACAGTGCACAGCGGAACGTGAAAACTCCCAGTGATGCTCTGTCGGTGATGCTATTGCTGTGTTTTTGAGGGGCATGGGGGCGGAGGGGACATCAGGCAAGCCCTGTTTTGTTCTCCGGCGACCAGAACGGCTTGCCGTCTGTCTGCAAGCAGGCAAGCCTAGGAGACACAGCTCTTCATCTGCGGGACAAGTGATCCTCCTGGGGTCCCCTCCTGGGCCTCCCCCAGAGCCTCTTGTGTAGACAGGAGCCCCAAGTGGTCCAGCCGGCTCTGCTTGCTGCCTTCAGAAAAATCTCTGAATTTAAGAATCGGGGCGCTCAGAGCCCTCTGCCCCAGAAGAATGCTTCTCAGATCTTGTTCTGGAAAGAAAGCGATAAAGCTGGAAGGGGCCGCATGGGGCTTTGGTTTCTCTGCTCTTCGTCCTAGGGAGGAGTACACTCCGAGCCCTGGCCCTGGCTTCCTGGGGACGGCGTGCTTTCTGCCACGTTTGGCTGCTTAATTTTTTAATTTTAAACATTTTATTACGTTTATGTATTTTTGAGTGAGAGAGAGAAAGAGCACGCATGCCAGCTGGGAAGGGGCAGAGAGAGAGGGAGACACCGAATCTGAGGCAGGCTCCAGTCTCTGAGCAGCCAGCACAGAGCCCAACATGGGGCTCAAACTCAGGAACTGCCAGATGGTGACCAGAGCCGAAGTTGGATGCTTAACCGACTGAGTCACCGGGCGCCCTGCTAAAGTTGGTGCTGATTGTTACATAGTCCCAGCAGGCAGCAAGAGCTGTGATCCTTTTTGCAGGCATTTGGTTTGATGTCCGGGTTCACCGCTGTTCCCTACCGCCACCTACTTGCCTCTCGTTCTCTGGGAAGAGAGGACCCGTTGCGTTGAGCAGGGGGCGGTATTTGCATGTGTGCTCGGCCCTGGGGTCTCTGCAGAACTCCCGACTTACCCCGCACCGTGATTCGGGAAACCAGTCAGGAGACAGGAGAGCTGTTGTCTTTGCCCTCCCCCTGCAGCCCTTGCTGAGCACCCCTTTAACTCTGGCAGGTTCGACACGGAGGAGGAGGCTGTGGCAATCGCTAATGCGACTGACGTCGGGCTGGCAGGTGGGTGCTCCTCCTCGTTGGGGGTGGGGGGGTCGTAACCATTCGAGGAGAGGCTGGCAGTGGCCTTTTAAACATCACCCTGGGTTTCCAGTCGGAAACACCCCTGGAGCATATGTTTTGCTGTTCTCCAGGGCGCAAGCAGGTTTGTGCAAGTTCACAGCCTTCTGCCTGGTCCTTCTGCATTTGGGAGCTCCTGGTGAGAGCTGGGGGCAGCTTGTGGGTGGAGACGTGCACCCCGAAAGTCCCACATTCTCAGAGGCTTGATGCCTGGAAATTCCTTGTCTTCCTCTATTCTGCCTGGCTCCTGGCAGCCTGAGCCAGACGGAGGGGCGCAGCAGGGATGGTGAAAGTAGCAGTGACCATGCGTGCAGACGACCTGAGTGGCCACCATCCTTTTAGTTTGGAGATGGTCAGGGTGGCCACAGGACGCACCCTATTGCCGACACCATCATATGCACATAAATGCACTCAGCAAATCTGCATTTAGCTTCTGCAGTGAGGGAAGCGCGGAGGAAGGTACAAAGACATAGAGACACACTACTGCCCCACAGAAGCTTCCCCTCCAGGGGTAAGCGAAGGACGTGACACAGAGGAAGGCCACGCACACTGTGGAGGCCCTTCCCCCAGCCGTCTGCGCAGACTTATCATAAGACATGTGCATGAGTGCCTGTGACACTGCGCTCAGTGACCTTCCCTCCCTTCCCGACGGGAGGCGGGCAGAGGAGACTGCAGCCTGCGCTGGGTCACCCGTGTCGGGCAGAGATGGGAGCGGAGAGATTCTGGGCACAGGGGACCGAGGGAGTTCAGTCTGGAAAGGACGGTTGGTGATGGGTGCGATGGAAGGCGACGCTGAAAACGACTAGACACTCACCTGTGGCATCCTCCGCTTTAGACGTGACTATACATGCCGTGTGTGTCCTTTGTCCCCGTGACAGGTTATTTTTACTCTCAAGACCCAGCCCAGATCTGGAGAGTGGCGGAGCAGCTGGAAGTGGGCATGGTCGGTGTGAACGAGGGACTGATCTCCTCTGTGGAGTGCCCTTTCGGAGGGGTGAAGCAGTCCGGCCTCGGGCGAGAGGGGTCCAAGTACGGCATCGACGAGTACCTGGAGCTCAAATACGTGTGCTTCGGGGGCTTGTAGGGCGCGTCAGTTCCTTAAACAGTAAAAAAGGAAGCTGACCTACACATACGGGGACATGCCATCCATTACTCTAGGTGAACTTCTAGGTTATCGGAATTAGGAATTTTTCCAAACTCCTCCAGTACTCAGTCTTAAGCAGAGGTGAGCCCCACCCCTCCCCTTACCTAATTAGGGACCAACAGAAGCCACGTGCCTGGGGTGCAGACTCCCCAAGAACCAGCGCTGCATGTATAGAGTGGAGCCCTGGGCCCCCACCCCGGAGCCGGGTGCAGGAGGCCCAGGTGCAGCAAGAAGCAGGTGCAGACGAGGCAGGTGCAGCGCGAGGCAGGCTGGCCCTGGGGCCCCATCCCAGAGGCTCATCCCTGCCTGAGCAGGGACCCTGCCATTTCCCTGGGACTGCGAGCTCAGACCAGAGGGGACCGCAGGGAGGACGCCTGAGCGTGATGACGGGCCGGGCACAGGTGGGCCCACCGTCCCTGGCAGTCTCCGGGCTCAGCTCTACACACATGTGCCATGTATTCTAGGAGTTGCCACAGAGACGGAGTCAATCATATTTAAGACTTCTGAAGTAGCACAGAATTGCCTGTGTTTCTATGAAGAAAGAAGGAACACCCCTCTTTCTGTCTGGACATTTTTCTTCTTGTTTTTCAGTAATCTCTACACCCAGTATGGGGCTCAAACTCACGACCCCAAGATCAAGAGTCACGTGCTCCACTGACAAGCCAGCCGGGCGCCCCTGGACCACTGTTTCAGTTAAGGCCTCCTCGTCCTAAATTTACTACTTAAAGATCGTGTGCTCATTTCCATCTGCTTTCCATTCCGTTTCGTTCCCTTCAGGAAGCCAGCCTAAGTGGAAAGCAGGGATCAGCAGAGACAGCAGAGAAAGGGAAGGTGCACAAAGGCCTGGTGGGCCGCCCTTCCCTGGGGGTAGCTTAGTTGCAAATTGTTTTTTGCAAATTTTTGCAAAGAAAGGAAGAAAATCCAGTGCAAGTAAAGGGGCCATTATTCTCAGTAGCAGCAGAGCCCCCACCCCCACTCCCTGGCGTCCAGCTGCGGCTTTGCCAAGGTGAGGAAGACTGGTGCCCGCCTGTGCTCCTACCCAAGACAGAGGGAAGCAGTGGTTGCCCGCGGCCCCCCCTTCCCTGCTCACCCCCAAAGAGTAGGAGCAGTCTCCCCACAGTGCAGCTGAATTTCTGTAACTGCCAGTCCACCTAGTGGAAGAGGCGTGAGGCCCTGAATTTCAGGCACTTTTAATCCAGTAAGAGTTTTTACAGCTCATCGTTTGAAACAAAAATGACCCAGCACTTCCCATTCCTCTGAAAGAAAATTCTAGGCCTTTCTGGACACGTCTCCCATGCATACGGATACACTGAAGAAAAAGAAGAAAGGCTGTTCTTGGGCAGAGATGAAGCTCTTTCCCTTCCCACTCTCTCTGTGCACGGAATCCACCGACATCCGTGGGTGTTCTGGGTGGTGGAAGGAGAAAGTCGTTCCTACCCCCACTGCGCCCCACCCCTGGCCCCCAGGGCTTAGCATTTGTCCCTGCAGCAGGGGAGCTGGGGTAAGTCCCAACAGTGCGGAATGCCCGTGCGCAGGAGGCACTTACCGCTGGTCCCGGAGCTCCCTTGTGTTCAGCCCGCATCTCCCCAGCCGCGTCCCCGATTCCCACTGAAGTGAGCTGAAACCTGCCTCCCGGTGCTTGCCTGACCCAGGCCCTGTGGAGAGTCACATACGCAGCATATTGACAGCTTATTTCTACCTTTAGTTTTTATAATATTGGGTTTATAGAACCCTCTAATTACTTAGGATTCGGGTGTATCCATCTGTTTCTGTTAAAAAATGCTATCATGTTATTTGTTAGAAGTTAGGAACACCGATGCTTGGAGGTGTTGAGAATACATTCAAAGTTACATGTGACACTTTGCAAACCAGTGGGTCCCTCGGCTGGGTGGCAGATCTGAGTTTTCTGGTATATTTGGCTCACTGGCTGCATAAACTGAGGTTCAGAGATTCCATTGCAAGATCTCGGCTTAATTTTGTAATTAAAATACTTTGGGAAGGAAAGAGGTTGCTGTTTAGTAAAATTGTTCTGGGTTGTGGGAAGAAAGAGAAGTGTCTGTAATTGAATGTTTTGGGGGTTATTTTTCAATAACGTGACCATGTGTGACCAGGGGTTGGCAAACTGCAGCTCACAAGCCAAATGTGGCCTGCGACCTGATTCTGTACAGCCCAGAGGTAGGACTGGTTTTTGTATTTCCAAGTGATCGGGGGGAAAAAAAAAATCAAAATAATAATATTTCACAACACAAAACCATGTGAAATTCAGATTTTAGATTCCATCAATAAAACTTTATTGAAACACAGCCATGCCCATTCATTTCACATCGGATCCATTGCCACCTTGTGAGCAGAGGTAAGTACTGGCGACACAGCCAGTGCGACCTGCAATGCCTACGTCATTTCCTCTGACTCTTCACAGAGAGTCTCTGCCCTCCCCTGATCCAGAGATCCTGAGCCTGAGGGAGAGACCAGCCTTCCTGCGCTTACCGGGCATTATTTTATTTTATTAAGCCCCTGTGTAAAAGCATTTTTCTGGGCATCTTCTCATCAAGAATTTGCCAGCAATTATTGCATGACTCAGATTAAATTATCCAGATAACACGAGACTGTCGACCTAGAGAAAACTTCTCAATTTACTTTTCCCAGCTAGACAAGGATTCTCCTTACAGCGGTCTACCCGAGTCGGTTACATTTACCTCTTTCGAACACGATGTCATGCCGCATGTTGTGTCCTTTTTCCTTTATTCTTGAGGAAAGACTCTGTGAAAATAGAGATCAGAAGCACAGTGCCAATAAATCTATTTTGGTGATACTTTATTAACTTTAGGTTATGCCACATGACTGCCTTCTCAGAAGGCTGGGGCCCGGGGTTTTAATGATTCACGTACAGCTATGTTAGACGGCATTTTACTAGAGCAGTGGTGATCTGGTGATTGTGTGTGCGTGCGTGCGCACGTGCTATATTTTGTAGAATAAGCATAGTGGGAAGTGTGGAGCCATTCTGCTTTTTAAATGTGCACATGACTCACTTTTACAGTTTTTGATAATTGCGTACGTGTCCCAGTATCGTGTCTGCAGTGTTATATGTGTCATTAATAAATGTTGCATTAACAGAATTTCCTGTTTCTGTGTTAGGGTTTCTAGTTGTGTTTTTTTCCCCTTGCCAGTGCATTTTGAGTTTATACTGGATATTGTTAGACCAATTCAGATATGTGTGAAGACTTAGACTCTGCCATCCCAAGGTGCTGCCTTGGGACCACTGTGAGCTGAAGATGCCCTGGACAGGCAGACATCAGAAAAGCTGTCTTTCCCCCGATTTTCTTAAAAGCAGGACCTGAGTTTACAGAGGGGCGCCCTCTTCTGGGAAGGACGGAGGTTGGTCCCGAGAGATGCCTCTGGGCCCTGTCAGCCTGGAGAGGGCACCAAAGGAATCTATGTAACAGATTTCCCCAACTGGCCTTTCTCTCTGCCCTTGAAAGCCCACAGCTGCTCCCTCTGTCCTGCCTTCTCCGCAAATTGACCCTTCTTTGTTGAAGACACTGTGGAAGCCAAAGGGCTGAGCCACCTCCCCATGCTCCTCCCCCCTGGTGTCCCTGTTTCCCGAGGCATGCACGTTCATCAACTCCTGTGTGCTCTTCCCTTGTTCCTCTAGCTTTCACGGCAGGGGGCTCAGCCAGGACTGCAGAAGGGTAGATGGAAAGGTATTTCCCCCTCCTTTGTAAAGAGAGCTCCCTCCCTCCCGGGAGACCTGTAGTCTGTGAACGCCATGTGCCAGGAGCCTGCAGCTGAAATTTTATATCCTGACATCTGTCCTGTGGTCTGTGCTCATGAGATGTTTGCCAAACTGGACGGCAAACATACCTGGTTTTAAGTGTGGCCACGTGACAGCATTTTCTCCAGCTTTCCACGTCTGCCAGCCTCTCCTCCTCCTACCCGTTAGGTACTTTCCCCCAGGTTCGGGTTTTTCTGATACAGCAGAGTATGGGGAAGAAACTCCCCCAAACCTTGCTCTTCAGACATAATCAGTATTAACTATTTTAACAGTGTATCTTTTTTTTTGTTGTTAATTTATTTTTGAGAGACAGAGAAAGACAGTGCGAGCGGGGGAGGGTCACAGAGACAGAGACACAGAATCCGAAGCAGGCTCAGGCTCTGAGCTAGCTGTCAACACAGAGCCTGACGCGGGGCCAAACCCATGAACCTTATCATGACCTGAGCTGAAGCCAGACGCTTAACCGACTGAGCCACCCAGGCGCCCCTAACAGTGTATCGTATATTTTCACCCACTGTTCATTTAGATTTTCAGAAATTTCATGTGACCTTGCTGAATGTGACGTTGAACAAAGGTAGATTTTTCATTAGAAGAAAGATCAATGCCACTGGATACCTCTGTCATTCCATTGACATCATGCATTTCTTTTCACCTGCTTTGATTTTTTTTAACCTTTTTTAATGTTTGTTTATTTTTGAGAGAGAGAGAGACAGAGTGTGAGCAAGGAAGGGGCAGAGAGAGAGGGAGACACAGAATCCAAAGCAGGTGCCCGGCTCTGAGCTGTTGGCACAGAACCTGACGAGGAGCTTGAACTCAGACTGTGAGATCATGACCTGAGCCGAAGTCGGTCACTCAACCAACTGAGCCACCCAGGCGCCCCAACACCTGCTTTGATTTTTTTAAAAAATGAATATAGAGGGCTGCCTGGGTGGCTCAGTCACTTAAGTGTTGGACTCTTAATTTTGCCTCAGGTCATGATCTGACAGTTCATGGGTTAGGACCCCACGTTGGGTTCGGCGCTGTGTGGAGCCTGCTTGGGATTCTCTCTGCCCCCCCCCCCGACCCCGGTCTCTCTCTCTCTCTCTCTCAAAATAAATAAACTTTTTAAAAAATGAACATAGGGGATTTTATTTAACTCATCAATGAGGAACCTAGTAAGGGTATTATAACTAGTTAAAAGAAGCCAAAAACTCCCCAAATTTGTACAGGTGAGGAACATTGAAACGAATGGAACCACACCGTGTAAGAGGGAAGTCATCAAACTCTAGGACCAGAAAGAACTTGCATTTCGAACTGCTCTTCTCTACAATGTTAGAGAGTCTAAAAATGCCTCCAGGGCAATGTGTGAGAACCAGATAACCCAGGAAGGCTCTGCTCTGTGTAGACAATGCATAATTTCCCACTGAGGCTGTTTTGATTGTGATTTTTAAAGTTACTTTATCACCAGGAGAAAGTCTTCACGTACCTCTCAATTTGTGGGGGTTTTACGCGCTTGGCCTAGGCCTCTACTTGGAGGCAAGTGTCACTTTGCATTTTCCTCCTCTTTCTTCCATTATCTGTTGGTTAGTGTTCATCTACTACGGCCGCTTCATTTCCAGTTCAGCCTGCGACAAATTAAACGGCACATTAGCGTGGTCTTCTTTTAGGAAGTCTGGGAAACCTCTCTGGAAAAACATAAGGTCCTGCTTATTCTGAGAGCACTAAAAAGCTTCCAGCATGTTCTATTTGCGTGTGCTATTTATAAATGAAAGGAAATGGGTTTGGAAATTAGCAGTCTGCAAGTTTACTTATCATTTGTCTATTTTATCAGCTAACAAGGACAGGCTCGCCACAGGTTAGGCCACAGACAGTCCCCTGTCCCAGGGGTTCAGAGGACATGGATGTTTTTGCAGATATTTGGTCAGATTAGGGAAGATCGTGTGCTTTCTTCCTGTGGTGCTCAGGCCTTGGGCTTTCAACTCTGGGCTCATCACCTTCAGGACAGAGGCGATAATACTAAGTAGGCTTCAAATACGGGGAATTTTGCCATTCGGTAAACTCATCTCAAAAAGGGAGACTCTAGCTGGAGACATGCTGGTTTTGCATTTTTGTTTAACTCGTTCCTGATTTTAATGGACAAGCTTTTAGTATCTCACTGTTAATCATCAGTTTCCTCCCAACATCTTTCAACCTTTTATTTTGAAATAATTATAAATTCACAGGAGGATGCACAAGGAACAGATTCCTCTGTACCTCTTATCTGTTCTCCCCCAGAGGTTACTGCCTTACATAACCAAACCAGGAAACTGACATTAATTAGCATCATACTGTAAGTCAGGCCTCTGCCAGCTTGCCCCGTTTTCATGTGTGTGTTATCACCTTAACACATCAGCAGGTAGGTTAGTGCAATCACTGCCAGATCAAGATACAGAGCCATTTCATCCCCACCAAGGAAATCCCTTCCTGCTATCCCTTTATACTTAGCAGGTTTTGAAAGTAAAGTCACTTGGGCAGGTTTCTTGTTAAAATTCACTCAAGTGTAATGTGCGTGCAAAGAAAAGCATATATAAGTAAGTGAACTTGCTGAATCTTCACAAACTGGAGACACCATGTGACCGGCACCTGGAGCTAGAAACAGGGCACTGCCAGCCCCTGCCTGTGACCTTTTGGAATGACCAGCTTTTCAGTGAGGTCTTTGGACTACAGCTCTCTCTCTAGATGCCAAAAACCTCTCACTCTCCCCCAAGATCAAAAGGAAAACACTTTTACTTTGGGGAACCTTTATTTTTTTAATGATATATTTTTTTATGTCTTTTATTTATTTTTGAGCGACAGAGAGAGACAGTGCGAGCAGGGGAGGGTCAGAGGGAGAGGGAGACACAGAATCCGAAGCAGGTTGCAGGCTCTGAGCTGTCAGCACACGAACAGTGAGATCCTGACCTGAGCCGAAGCCGGACACTTAACCGATTGAGCCACCCAGGCGCCCCTGGGGAACCTTTAAAGTAAGAGCTTAATGCTAAGTGTTAGGCGGACTCAGATTAAGCTTAGAGGTTTTTTATTTTGTTTTGAATGTATCTGCAGTAGTGGAAAGTCGTCACTGTTGAGATGATAAAGATTTGATGCAAAGGTCAGCTTGGGTCTCTCAGGAACTGAGTACAGAGCTCTTACAGGACTGAGGACGACCTTGGAGCCCTGAACTTAGTTTAGGTAACCACAGCAGTCCCATTCCCATGACTGGGATCTTCACTTCAGCAAGTATTTTTCTGGTCCAAGGTCCTAAAAGATTCATTTAATTGGCTTGGAAAGAAGGAAACGTGAGGGGTAAAAATCTCCAAAGGTGGATGCATACATATTATATGATCCCATTTAAATGAACTCTGGAAAATTCAAGCGAATCTATAGTGACTGTGGATCAGGGGGTGCCTGAGGGAGGGAGAGGTTACAGTGTGTCACAGGAAATTCCATCTCAGTTGTGGGGACGGTTTCCCCGTTGTACCCACATTAACACTTACCAAATTGCGTCCAGTGTTTGCAGTTTATTACAATCCATTATACCTCACATACAGTTCTTTTAAGTCAACGAAGTTTTGATTCTAAGACTTTTAACCCAACCCAGTGTCTGGCCCTCATAAGCAGCCCAGGTAACAGGCAGGCACGAATGTGAAGCTTTAGGGAACCGACAGGTAACACGCCGCCCTTTCGGAGTTCACAACCGGGAACGCGACGCAGGAAGTACACAGTCGGGGTGCACAGATAAAACGCGGGCTCCACGATGGGTAGAAACAGGTTAGGGGCTGTAACTTCCCAATCGGCACACCTCTGCCAGCTGAGGCCTCCTCCAGCAGGGGGCGCTCGGCCATTAACGTCGGGGTAGGGAGCTCACACGGGAAGAGTGGTGGAGGGGTGCTCAGCGGCACAGGCGGGGTGTGGGGGGGTGGGGAGGGTCTTTCTGCAGGCTCATGGCTCACGCGGGGCCCGCCCTCCGGGTGCCCCAGACCCACAGCGGGGGCGGGGGCAGAGCTGGGCATGCGCAGTTCCTCCCGCTGAGGCAGGCACCTTGGACGGGCCGGGAATCGGTGTGTGACGTTGGAAGGGGCTCTGGAGACTGCTCTCCACGTTCTTCAGTCACAAACCCCGCCAGCGGGATGCGGAGTTCACGTCCTCCTCCACAGACTTGGAGCCAGCAGCAAGGGTCTCCTCAACCGACTTCTCCCTCGCAGCTGCCGGGGGTCCTTCCCTCCACTGGGGGTGCGCCCCGAACTGCGCCCTGAACTGCGCCCCGCCGGGCCTCCCGCTGCACCTGCCGTCAGGGACCCCGCGATGGAAGGGAGGCAGAGGTCAGGCTCAGACCAGGGGCGGGGAAGCAGCCCTCTGAAACACAGCGGTGGCGCAGGTGTGACTGACCCAAGGCGAGAGATGAGGGAGGCTTCTCCCTGTCGAGTGTCCTCACCGTCCGAAGGAATTCCACTGCGTCCCAGGAACAGATGGTCCAAAAAGGCCCGCGAGAATTTGCTCTTCAACAGTGGAGGGTGGGAAGTCTTTGGGTAGTGAAGGAAGAGGGAGGAAAGATGGGTTTTACAGCTTAAACATTTTGCGTTCAGGTCCCACTTTTGGGCTGTGGCCCTTCCAAGGGGGACTGTCAGGACCAGTCGGGTATACACGCCTGCACTATGCACATAAAGCGCTTAGCAAATGTGCCCGTCCTTCTTCACCCCTGCCCTCTCTCCCGATCTCATATTTGGGCTGCGTTCCTCAGTGCCAGAGATTTCTGATTGTGCACAAAATCACCTAACTCTATTCATGAGGTTATGGCACACGTTAAGTTTATGAAGTTTGTAAATATTGGTGTAAAAGGCATCGCATCTTCCTTCCGGCATCACAGAGTGTATTTTGAACTGGCCAGCAACACAGAAGGTGGAAGCATAGGCAAAGAAATTATTTTTTCAAATAAAATTATCATCTTACACTCTTTAGTTCTGTCGTTCCCCATAGAAGATAGTAATTAAAAACAAGAAGATCTCATGAGGATGAATATTACCAGAGAGAACAAAAACATCTGAAAGCTTAAAGTTTTTCAAGGACCCATGGGAACTTTTCTCACTTGTTCCCACCCTGATGGTTAAAATCTGGTGGTGTAGTCCTAGTTTTATAGAAAAAGTACATCAGCACATTGTTTAGGTGCCTGCGTTCACACCCGAGGCCACGACACTGGTTCTATCTGGCATGGGGCTCACCTCTATTCTAATCTTCCCAAAGAATGCCAAGGGCACCACCCTTGGGACTACAGATGGGGAACGAGCATGAGCCAACCAGCTTCTCAGGCTACTGCTCACTCTAGGTCACTGCCCTGGGGTGCTCTGCAGTTGGGGATGGCTTGATGTTTTTTCTCATATATTTAAAATGAGATTTATTTGGTAGAAAAAGTAAGCCACTTCTTCTAAATATATTTTCTAGACATATATTTTAAACACATGTAATAAACATCTACATCACTCTGTTATTATGGAATGTATCTGTAGGGGCTAATTATCGTAGCCATCCCATCCTAATTAAGACTGTATTTCAGAGTTTGGGAATATATGCAAAGTTGCTGAGTCATTATCCCTATCTATGGCCCTCCGAATGCTCAGCCTGTGAACATACTTAACAAATGTTCCATGAGTTAATCATCATTTTTACCGTGTTTAATGTAAGGGGCTACGAGAGGCTTCAGTGTACTTTGTTTTTCGAGGAGAAAGAAAAGGCAAAGAATGCTAATATGCTGTCTTCAACATTCAACCTACTGATCGATGACCCCCTCTCTCCTTTCTGTCACCTCTGGTCCTCATCATACGATTCTGATTTAGCTCGCAGACTTCTAGGACCTGCGCTCCACACAGAGCACAGAAAGCTTGCTATCTAGAAGACACCCCGCATCTCAGAGGAACCCCTTTAATACAGACAGCCGTCGGACTGTATGGGTCCTACCAGAGAAAGCATGTTCGGAACGTTGTCCTGAGCGGCAATCAGAGCTCCTAGGAGAAATCAGCCCTCCTTAATCCGTGTTCAACTTTACCTGAGGGTCTGCAGATAGAAACAGGTGTTAATCTTTATTTTAACCTGGGTGATATACTCTGCCAGCTACAAAACACAAAGCTCTTTTAAGTATAAACCTAGCATCTTACCCAACCTTTACCCCTGTTGACCAGCCTCTTTGTTAAAAAAGCAATGTTTCTGTTTTGTTTCGTGGCTCAAACACCCCAAGAAAACCGATCTTTCAAATTTAGGGGCGCACATCCATCCCAGTGTGAAAGGACATTGACGTACAATTCTAACAAGAGTTAGTTCTGTGTTTTAACTCCATTAACTGGTCCTGGATTACAGTGTTCCTGTGCAGGGCCTTCGGGTTTACAACTGCTCCATCATCTGCCCTCAGGGCCGTAACTGAAGGAAGCCCCGTTTCTGACAGAACCATTCACAGGACCTTTGGGATCTCCTCTCTCCATCCTTTCTCGGCTGAAGACTGTGTGCTGATGACTTCCAGACGCTCGGACACCATCAGACTGGAGTTGTGCGCTGTGCTTCAGTGCTTAATACCTAGGGAGAAGCAGACACATGCGTCTGGGGGGAAACGGCCTTTCCGCTCTTGCTGTCCACGCATCCAGCTGTGCTCTCTGCACTCTCAGGGCATCACTCACACCACGGGTCGGGGTTCCTAGTGAGCATCACCGGGGGTGCTGGAGTCACACCTGAGCTTGAGCCCAGGCTTTGACACTTACCAGCTGTGTGATGCTGGACAAGATGCCAAACATCTATGGGCTTTCAGTCTCCTTCTCCCTTAAAAACTGGGAGAACGTAAGGCACCTACTCCACAGGTTGTTGTTGTTTTGTTTTTTTTTAATTTTTTTAAAATGTTTTATTTATTTTTGATACAGAGAGAGACAGAGCATGAGAGGGGGAGGGGCAGAGAGAGAAGGAGACACAGAACTGAAAGCAGGCTCCAGGCTCTGAACTAGCTGTCAGCACAGAGCCTGACGCAGGGCTCGAACCCACGAACGTGAGATCTGACCTGAGCTGAAGTCGGAGGCTTAACCGACTGAGCCACCCAGGCGCCCCACCTACTCCACAGGTTTAAGATGAGGATGAAGTGAAACAGTGCATATGAAATTGCTGCTCAGCACTCAGCGCTCAGTAAGCACTCACTAAATGGAAGCTCTCATGATTTTACTAGTTGGTTCAATCAAATATTTTTGGTAGAATATGTGACTGCTGGGGTCAAAGTGAGAGACAGGACTGGTATAAGATCTGATCCCTGCTCTCAGAGAATTTACAGTGTAGATAAGGGTTTAAGAAAAAGACTCATGAGAAGATGGTTCAAAACAGGTAAGAAAGATTTAAAAATAAATCCTACTTGAAGCAGTATGAGGTAAGCACACACTGATCCCCTGGCATTGCTTTGGTGCAATTTCACAGAGGACGGGACAAGAGGAGTAGGGGTCTGGACAGGAGGACAGGAGGCATGGGGTATGCAGTCAGGCCCCAGAACTACTGGGAGAAGCAGACAGCCCAGCCCAACCTGCCATGGGCACTTGCCAGGTCTGTTACTCAAGCAAGTGGCTAAACTTTTCTGTGTCTCAGTTTCCTCTTCTGTGAAATGGGGATAATCATAGTGCATATGTCCCAGAGCTATTGTAGCACTGGAATTGAGATGTGCTTGAACAGGATGCAGTACATATGAAATTCATGATAACTATTAGTGCTGTGAGTCCAGAGGGGAGGCTATAAGGATCTGCAGGGCAGTAATGACTGTCGGGGAGAGGGACAAGAGACTAAGCAAGGGGGTGGGTGGAACCAGAAGGAGGCACCCCTGACCAAGCACCAACAGCTGGGGCTCGGAGCCTGGTAATAACAAGCATGGGGGCTCTCTGAATAGAAATGAGGATGCTGAAGGACAGGTGCAGCTCAGGACAGGGTGGGTGAGATAATCCAAGTGGAAAGCACTTTGCACTCTTAGGTACAAAGCTGCCTTCTAATACCAGACAGTAAATGACGAGATGTAAAGAGTGAGAGCACACATACCTCTTATACGTGTGATCGTCTGCACTTCTTGCAAGGCCCTCCCCGAGCAGGGCGCACACACACTCAATATGCATGCGATCGACCGCACCTCCTGTGGGGCCCTCCCCACCTAACCACACCCTGTACGCCATCCGTCCTTCTGGGGCATCGTCCGGGCTTTGGCAGGCCTCCGTGCTCTGACAGGGTCCCATCAGCTCCTGTAAAGGGGGTCCTGGGCTTTGTCCCCCCTGCAGGGCCTGGCTCGGTGTCAGTGTGCAGGGTCAGCACCCAACATTCACCATGGGCGTTTTGCATCTCTCAACTTTGGAAGTGACTGTGTCCCTCTGTAGGAACGTGGTTGTGAAAACCTCAGTGCTCAGCAGCCACAGGGGGCCAGACAAAGGTCCCTAGGTATCCAGGAGTCAGCGCCAGCCAGGCTAGGCGAGGTGGCTGTAAGCACACTGTCCGCTCACTCTGTGGAAAAGGTCCACTTTCTGTAACAGCTGTGTCCGTCCGCACCTGGCTAGCCAGCTAGCGGAGATGCTTGGTGCCGCAGGTCACTCTGCTGCGCTTCTCAGCGAGCAGGGGTGGAGGGGTGCCACCCCCCGTGAGAAGGAAAGCCTGTGCCGACCTGGGCTTAAAAAAACATCCCCACCGGCAGTCCTCCGGTGGGAGCCCGGCTGCTAACAGGCACGTTCACCCAAATTTTCTGAAAGCTAGAACACAATACATCTCCCAGTCACAGTGCTTTGAGACTCGGGTGGGTGAAGCCCAGACTCAGCTTCCTTCCCAAGTACAGTGCGGGGCCCCAGCCTGTTGCTCCCCTTTCCCCAAGGTAACTCTCAGCAAACTCCTAGATCCCATTATTTAAAGGCACCAGGTCAGGAGCGCCTGGAGCCCAACTCACCATATTTGGGCCTCAGCTCCATTCTTTCCTGGTCATCCATGTGACCCATGAGAGTCTGCTTGGTTTTCTTTCTTATTTTAGTCCTCTTTCATCTGAAAGGAAGAATGAGAAGCTCAGGTCAGATTCTCAGGGAACCAGGAGCCAGGAATTAAAACACGTGGAGAAATGCAAGAATCTGCACTGTACGAATGATGTGCACACGCGGCCAGGTCCGGGTTCAGCCAACCCAAGGGTGCTGTGCATCCTGAGGAAAACGCAGGACAGCCAGCAGCCACCAGCAGCCATGTGACACAGGTTCCCAGCTGAGCGTCAGGGCAGGGACCCAGGCCCCTGATAGCAATCCTCAGTGCCTGTGCCTTTGCACAGCAAGCTTCTCTTCGTGGGTTAGTTCTTTACTCAGAAAAACCCGGAGGGGCGTCTGGGTGGCTCAGTCAGGTAAGTGTCTCTTGATCTGGGCTCAGGTCATGCTTTCTGGGGTTCATGAGTTCAGGCTGACAGTTCGGAGCCTGCT